>JANSTW010085891.1:0-19066 GCA_027564275.1 Diadocidia ferruginosa | reverse complement strand
TTGTGGTATCAAAAAGGCAATTTTTTGCTAATTGAAGTTTAGTTGTTTGCTAGACTAGCCACTGTAACCAACCAACCAACCATGTTTTTAAGATAACCATATGATATCAGTACGATATAGGAATTTTACCTATATGTTAAAAAAGAGATATCTACCAGATAAATATTAAAAGATATTATATGAATAGTGCTCCTAAATATCATAGAGATATCGATTTTTCCTTCCCTGGATTCCCGATAAAAAATGTTGTGCGGGCATATACAAGTGATTAACTATAGTGATAACCCAGTTGTAAATTTTAAAACTAGACTTAGTCACAAACCAAAAATCCGTCATTTTGCATAAAAGCTTTGTATGACGTCGTGCTGAAAAATCAAATATGGCAAAAACTTACTAAAAAAGACAAAATTATAGATGGTGCTTTTTATTGGGAAGTTCGGTACTATATCACACTGAACTAACAAACAGAGTAACCCGACATTTTTCTTTCTTATAACTAATATTTTATGAAGATCCTCAAAATGTTTCCTTTATTTACTTATTTTCATTGCGAAAACAGGCTCACCACACACCATAAATTATGCATTTATAAGTGGAATATTATTTACACCCCAAAAAATGTAAGGTTAATAAATAATAATAAAAATAAATATTATTCTTATTATCTATATATAGGACTCGCCTACACTCTTAGAAAATGTGTTCTATTTCATTTGCTCTTAATTTTGCGGGTACTTGGAGTATTTGATACTGATAAATTTATTACATCTTATGAATTGTTACTTCAGAATAGCTGCTGCTGCTGCCACGCTATTACAATATTTTTGTATAAATAAGGAAAACTATTCCTTTTATTTTCGATTAATGTGTATAAATGGCGAAGTCAAGACTAAATTATTTAATGGATTTTTGTACAAAATTTATATATAAGTAAAATAAATGTATATAGCCAGAATATATAGAACCAGAGCCGGCTTTTTGCAAATTGTAAATTGTAAGTTACAATTAACTTATTTCAGGTGTTACGAATTTTGGTACGTTAAAACTCTTGAAAATATTTGTAAGTACCAACATGTAGTTTTTAGGTTATGAATTTCTTTAATAATTTCAAGATTTTTTGCAGGTGCTTTAAAATTTTGATTTAAAAAAAAAATAAAGGGAAAAAAATTTCAATTCTTTAGGATAACATTTTCAACAAATTAAGCAGCTGATATTAATCAAGACAAGAATTTCGTAAATTTTCATTTTCTTCGAAACTATATAGAGCATTTACAAATTTTAGCAGCCGATCTTTAAAAACTTCTTAGAAACGATCTTGATCAAGTAAAATTGGGTGAAACAACTAAAAAACGAGCAAAAAACATTGTATTCTGTAATCTGTAAGCCTTCTATAATTTCTAAAGAATTCCAATTTCAAACATTTCTTCAAAGACTTCCAAAATAAACCAAAGAATTGTATAAAGCTTTAATTATTGCAATTCTTATTAAAATTATACAATAATTTTTAAAGATTTCCAAAACTTTCAAAAAACTCCAAAAGACTTTCAAAAATTTAAAAAGCTGTAATAAGACTTCCAATAATTTAAAAGGATTTTGAAATCTACTAAAAGTCTTTTAAGACTTCCATCAGAAACGTGTGTCTCCTTTCTAATTTCTGTGATCAACGTGATTTGTTATTTATGACATTATTCCTGATAGGCATCAGAAAATTGTCTGATTTTTGAAAGGATTTTTTTGATTTCTGAAAGAACTTCTGTAAGTCCTAAAATAATTTCAGATTATCGTGATCATTTCAGAAAACACGAAAATCTGAAATAATTATACTTATTTCTGTTATTTCTGAAATAATTTTGATGATTTTCGAAATATTTATAATATCCGAATACTTTTCAGAAGGATTTTTCTCATTTCCCAATTATTTACATGGTTTTCTAAAATACTTTCTGTGATTTCTGATTTCCGAATATTTTCTGAGTTTTGGAAGGATTTCCCTGACTTTCGAAATAATTTCTGATTTTCTTGATTATAATGTGATTTTTGTTATTAATTATATTTAACATGATTTTTGATATCCAAATGTTTTGTGATTTTCGAAAGGATTTCTTTGATTTCATAAACAATTGAGTGAGTAATGAAATAATTTTGGAGTTTCGTAAATATTTTCGTGATTTCTGAAATTATTTCTGATTTCTGTGGACTGTGATTTCTGAAATGATTGCCGAAATAATTTTCATGATTTTCAATATTATTTCTAGTTTCCGAATATTTTCTGGTTTTTTAGAAGGATTCTCCTGATTTCCGAATTAATTTTAGGAATTCCTGAAATAATTACTGTGTTTTCTGATTTCGAAGTGTTTTCTAAATTTCGGAAAGTTCTTTCTGATTTCTGAATTTATTCTTGGTTTCCTGAAGTAATTTTTTTGTTATCAGAGAAATATTTTCTCATTTTTGGAAGTTTTTTTTATTTTTATTAGTCTGGATTTCATGAAATAATTTATGTGATATATGATTTTCGAAAAGATTTCTCAGATTTCTAAAATAATTTTTGTGATTCTTTTTTACTAGAACTTCGGCCCTGTCGACATAATATTATTGCAAAGAACCTATAAATATTTATAAATTATTCATATATGCTTGGGCTCTGGTATACACACAGCATATTATATCTTATGTATTATGTATGAAATGTTTGCTATGTGCTTGGTGTTGTATTTCCCTTTTGCTATATACAAAATTTTTTTTCGTCTCTTTTTTGTTCTATTTAGTATACACTATATAATATAGTAAATAAATACTTAGATATAGATACTATTATTATGTACTATGTATACTTACTGTATAGATAAAAGCTGTATTATAAAAGTCAGGATATTTATTTTGTTAATTTTCGTATAAAATAAATTTTCAATCGGAAAAATATTGTGTAGGAAGGATCTTTGTTATATGGATATATTTTCGTCCATATACAATAATGCGAGTTGGTATAATCTTAATATATTACAATTGTTTTCTATATACTTTTTGAAGTCAATAATATATGCAATTGACATACTAAATTTTATTTGGATAAAATTGGCAAATCAAAAGGTTTCATCATTTTTGCGAAGAATATTGACCCTCTCATAGTATTTATTAAAGTCCAGAAATAAATACAGGAGAAGTACAATGATGGAAATTTGACAGCACTAGCAAAAGGTTGTCTTTTGATTTCTGAAATAATTTCCATGATTCTTGAAATATTTCAGATTTCTGAAATTATGTCCAGAATTTCTGATTTACATATTGATATCCGTGATTTCAGAAATAATTTCTGTAATATTCAGATTTTAAGAAATTTCGAAATAATTTCTGCAATTTCTGAAATAAAAAATGATTTCAGAAATGATTTTCGTGATTTGAAATTATTTCTGATTTCCAAAATTATAATCCTTCTCGTTCCATGATGTCCGTAATTAACTTCCCCATAGACCAATGATTCGATTCAAACATTGAAATTGAATCTCTGATACTTAGTTGCTATTATATACATTACTCGTTGTTATTATTACATAAAATGCATATAAGTTGTTTTTCTTATATTTTGACATCGAATTCAAATTATATTATGTTTATATTATGTTGTACCAACGCGATAAGATAACGTCACGTCCAAGTTTAATAAATCTCTCTACAATAATTCAAGTCGTTGACCTCACTTCGTTCGCTCATAAATCATTAGAATTTTTGCGATTTGAAATTTTAAACTTTTCGTTCAGCTCTAAAAAAAACTATTTATTTTGTGGAAAATGTTTTCAATGTAAAAATAGTTAGAACTAAAATTTGTTTATTTGGGAAACATTTCTCGAGATTTATTGCATAATATTATGACAATTGTGTTTAATTTATTATCCTATTGTCATAATAACATTTTTAGGAAAAAGTTATATTGAAATAATATTTACATAACCTAATTGGGAAACCACTAGAACAAAATGTCCCATAATATCTGTTTTTTTTTTTAATTCCGAAATAATATGATTTTGAAAATTATTTTACGTAATTTCTTAAATTATTCAGGTCTGATTTTTGAAAAATGTCCGTAATTTCTGAATTAAGAAATTATTTTTGAAATACTTCTTATGCTTTCTGAATGATTTCAGATTTTCGGAAGGATTTCTGAAATATTTTTCATATATGAAACAACTTTCATGATTTCCGAAAAAAGGTCTGATAATTTCCGAGATTTTCAAAATAATTTAATAATTTCGTGTATTTTGAATCATTTATTATTTTCAGTTGAATTTCTATGATTTCAGAAATATTTTAGTAATTTCCAAAATAATTTTCGATATTTTCGACATAATTTTCAGGATTTCCGAATAAAAATCTGATATCTGCAATGATTTTCGTAATTTTGAAATAATTTATTTGATTTTGTGATTCCCGAATTAATTTCAATTTTCCTAATTTTTTTCTAAAACGATTTCTCAATTAGATTTCCGAAATAATTTTTTAATTTCATGATGTCTACATTTCTACAACATCTTTTTCTGCATGATCTCCGTAAGATGTTTTGCCCCCTCTCAAATAATTGAGTATAACAAATTGCTGCTGTATTTTTGTGATTCGTAGTATTAAACGTCGTATGCAATACTGTGCACACTCACAATTTGTAGGTCAACATTTTTAATTATACAATTTTATAATTTTAAAGATGCGAATATTGTAATATTTAAATAAGAATATAAATGTTAATATAATATTTTGCACTTTGTTTATATTAATTATTATTATATAAATACATAAAACACACAAAATAAAGTGACGTATTTTTTTTCTCGTGAAAATAAACAACACGAATTAACTTATATTATATCGCGCGCGCAATGAATTATTGTTTTATTAAAATAAATTATTGTTATACTATACGAGAAAGATCTGGTGCGATTTCAAATTGGTTCGGTAGAGATCGCGAAACTTTTGCATAAGAAAACAATTTAAATTTGGAAATCATGTAGATCATTTAGCAAACATGAGGATTAATAATTAATTATGTAGATCATATGAAAATAATATTGAAGATCATTTGGAAATCATGTAGATCATTTCAAAATCATGTTTATCATTTGGAAATTATCTATATAGGTAGATCATTTGGAAATCATTTAGATTATTTAGAAAATATGTAGATCATTTAGCAAGCTCGAAGATCATATGAAAATGATATTGAAGATCATTTGTAAATCATGTAGATCACTTCGAATTCATGTAGATCATTTAAAATCATGTAGATCATTTGGAAATCATATTGATTTTTAAAAAATAATTTGTATCATTTAGAAATTTCGAAGATCTTTTGCTAACCACGAAGATCATTAATAAATCATATAAATCATATGAAAATAACATTGAAGATCATTTTAAAATCATGTAAATATTTTGAAAATCATTTAAATCATTCAAAAGTTAGGTATTTAATATAGAAATAATGTATATTATCTTGGAAGTATAAAGATCATTAATAAATTTTGAAGATCATATAAAAATAAATTTAGATCATTAGTAAATCATCATTGATATAGTCGTCAATATGAAAACCATGGTATCAGATAGAAATAAAAGGTAAAATTATCCCTATACTCCCTATCTTTGAATTAAAGGACACGATGATGATTATTAGTAAATCATGTAAATCATGCAGATCATTTCGAAATCATATATATCACTTGGAAATCATGTAGATCATTTATAAATTATGTAGATCATTTAGCAAACATGATAATCAATAAAAATCATTTAAAAGTAATATAGATCATTTAGCAACCATGGAGATAATAATATTAAATCATGTAGATCATATAAAAATGATATTAATAATCATCTAGATCATTTGAAAATTATCTTTAGATCATTTAAAAAATATGTAGATCATCTAGCAACCATAAAGATCATTATTAAATCGTGTAAATTATATAGAAATGATAATGAAAATCAAGTTATAATTTCAAAATCATTTATATCATTTGAAAATTATCTATTGATCATATGGATCATATTAGAAATCATATAGATTATTTCGAAATCGTATAGATCATTTAGAAATTATCTAAAGTTCATTTGGAAATCATTTAGATCATTTAAAAAATATGTAGATCATTTAGCAACCATGAAGATCATTATTTAATCATGTAGATCATATAAAAATAGTATTGAAGATCTTTTGGAAATCATGTAGATCAATATGGAAATTATTTAGATCATCTAAAAATAATGTAGAATAATAAGGAACTAAAAAGATCAATAATAAATCATGTAGAATATATAAAAAATCTTTTTTATTTTTTTTTATTGAGAAATCAGGAATACAGATTAAATCATTTATAGATTATTCGGATATAATGCAAGTCATTAGGAAATTTTAAAAGTTACTGTAGTAACAAACTCATTTTCTATAGAAAATCTATTTATATAATATATAACAAACACCCTCGCCTTATACCCAATATAAATCTACACCATATACATAACTTGATTTATATAAAAAAAAAACTTTACAAAACTATTATAATTTATATGTACAAGGTGGTAGTGATAGTTAGGGGAGCTGGTAAGCATCAGTGCGATAGAAAAACATACAAAAACATTGTTATATCTTCCTTTCTATACATAACTAAACTATCTACCTATACATTTTCCGTTAGATAATAATACACAATCCCTTATCTTCTTCTGCGTGTATTATATAATAATATTCAACATAAAATGTATCTTCTGACTACAGAGAAGTTATATAAAGGTCGATAAAAAATACGAAATGCTTTTTGTTTCTTTATATTGTTTTTTTTTCGGAAAACATGTAGCTCTGTGAAAATCTGCGATATTATATAGAACACTCTCTGCAAAGATGATAAAAGCTTATTAAAAGAACAAAAACACACACACAAGTTATTCATAATAAATTATACACTAGGAATCTGATGTGATAAACATAGGATCTAACAAAAAATAATACTTTAGTAAATTAAAATCAACTTTACAGTACAGAATTCATAGAAGTATGTATACTGGTAACGGGTTTTTATAAATTTATATGAAAAAAAACGATCGAAATTTTCTCTACCAAGATAGATGTTCGAGTTATTAACATATTTTTGACAGGACGTCTATATTAAATATTGTCAAGACAAACAAAAAATTAAAGAAAAATTGGACTTGGTTAAAGTGAAAAAAAAATTGGTATCATTATAGGCATGACTGTTGCAGTTACAGAACGGTTATAAAAATACAGTTGAGTATAATTTATTGATATTATACACCAAATGTTTACAAAATACCAAATATACCTTATCCTATACACATAAGTATAAGTATAAGTAAGCTAATTTAACATTATCATAAAAATTCGCCAGAGCAGTATGTAAGTAAATGTAAGACCAATACAATACAATTTTCTTATGAATTATCATTGCAAATTTAATGTTTACCAAACAATAAACATGTACAAATCATAATTATTAGTTATGTAAGTGAATTAGAAAAAACAAAATTATTATTTACTTTCAAATCTCCGTTGATCATAAGTAAACCTGTAAATTTATAAATAAAAATAAATTAGTTTAAAAAAAACAAGGAAGTAAGTACAGATGTGTGTAAAACTTGTATTACATATCTACAGACAGCATTTAATGTATTATTACTTATCGACGGTTAAACAAGAAATTTTCCCATCATCCAAAATATAAATTGTGCAGGAAGGAGAACAAAAAACTGTCTGTTTTGATAAATACTAAATAGAGTAAGAGATTTTCTAAATGTAAAAAATTGTGTACTAAAATATATTTTTGGATTTTCGCGCTACGTTCAATCGATAGCCCTGAGCCCATAAAAAACAACAAAACTGAATTTTTACATCAAAATGCTCCAAAATGGATGATAGGAGAATTTCTTGTGTAAACGTCGATAGTGTACAGTATGTAATGACGGTTACTATATCTTTTTCTGTATATGCAATGGGTACGGTATATATATATGGTTGTTAATTCAGTCTAGGCTGTATATAAGATTCTGTATTGACAACAGCATAATTTATGCTGCTGGCTGTACCTCATATGTAGTAGAAAATATATATCGACTGCGGTCGGGGTTACAGTAAGTAGAGCAGTAATTAAATTGGTCGATACAAAAAAAAATTATATGTACGTACATCATCCGATTTTCTGTGTACATGATATGCGGGATGAAATGTTAAAGACATTTTAATGTTCTCCTTGGTGTACCATAAAAAAAATTATATTATAGTGTCAGAACCAGAGAGAGCTGCAAGCTCACTCTATATATTTAATGTTATGATATCAAAGATCATATTATTATATTTTTTATCCGATTAACTATACGTTATAAAAATGAATGTGACCCTTTGTCTATTGAACTTTGCATCTATAATCCGCAGAAGAGTAAGTTGTGTGCATTTTTTGCTTGTTGCATATTTTTGCTTGTATAAATATAACGAAGGTTTTTTGACCTGTAATTTTGGTGTATTTTTTTCACTTACCTTCTCTAGCTTTAAGGTAGACCGTATTGGCCACAATATTCTCCAATTCCATCAGTTCCAGGTTGGCGGCCTTTTATTTTACCTGGAGGTTTATATAGGTTTTCTAAAAAAAAAAACTCAAATCACTTTTTTTAACAATCTAGTTTCCTTTCCATCAATGCAATGTGCGATTATGCGACCCTGTCTTACTGCACTAGTAACACAACAATATTATTCTAATTGGGGCTGTGGCACAATTTTTTCGTTATTTTAGTTACACTTTTTACATTATTCACAAAAATATATATTGCTTGAAAATTTCGGAAAATTGTGCAAAATTCACTTAATTAGTGGGGACATCAAAGAATTGGAATATATTCGCTCAATAAAATGCACATCACACGTCATATAATATAGAACAATCGATCTGCTTCCCTATTCTGTATGTAGCGAAAAGAACAACAGTGCAAAACAAAATAATTTACATTGGTTTTTTACACTATTCGCATATATTATGGGAATGGAAGGGATGTGTGTAATCAGCTAGTGGCTGTGATTTGTTGTTGCAACCACAAATTACGATAGTGGCGGCAGCGGTGGCGACAAAAATGACGGATTTTTTAGAATAATTCACTTTTTTCCCTATAAACAATTATTTCAACACAATTTTATCACCGATATATAGGCTGCTAGTCTACTAGCACTATGTACATAGAGAAGAGACATGCACAATGAACAAAAAAAAACTTTCGATTTTTTTCGCAAATGTTATTTTGTGTGAGTTAATTTACTATATTATAAAATATCGCTCGTAAATATATCCAACTTACTACGTGGTTAGAAAAATTGTTTATTTTATTTTGTGGCGCTTCTAACCAGCGGTAGGTAATCGCAATCCTTTTTAGTATTTTGACACAAAAACAAAATATATTTCGATGTCACTAAACATTAGCACAATAAAAAATGAAAAACTCGATCCAGATGACCCTGTCTATGACCTTTATTCTAGATATTATTTTTCTTTCATCACAAATTGCATTTTTTTACACACAATTAAGGACAACAAAATGCAGTTTTTTTCGTCTGTTATTTAGACAACATTTTTGCTAAGTGCACACAATTCGAGTCGAACAATTTCTTTGTTTTACTTGTAGGAAAATTGTTAAAAAATATTTACAATTAAAATTCACAAAAATAAAACACTTTGTAGTGGAAGAAAACACGGAAACAACACACACACTTTAGACACAATTCGAGTAGACACAGGGGTGTGGTATTTAATATTCTGTGTTTTGAGTCAATCTAAATTGAAAACGACAAAATTCTTAATTTTTCACGGTAGCCTACGCGACGTGAATGTTTCGACTGAACCAACTTCTCCTACACGATCCGCTGTTTCATTGTATCCAAAACTAATGTGCGGCAACTTCTCACTCTTGCAAAACTCGAACACTGTCTGAGTGTTCAGTAGTTGTGATCTGTCTGGACTGTCTGAATACTATATACGGGCTACCATACGCACTTTTTGTCTAACATCGAAAAAGAGTAAAAGAGACACATCTTACAGTCTTTTTCTTTCCGAAAGAGACAAAAACTGTCAAACTGTCAAATTTCCCCAATCGCACAAATTGGTGTAAAATTGTTTCTTTTTTATGGATACCGTAAAAATTTACACTCAAACCAAAATATTATTCCATCAATTCCACCGGCTTCTTTAAGTTCAATATTTTACACTAAATTAGCAATTAGTAAGTCACTTATAGAATTGTCTAGTAATAAATCGAAGAAAAAACCGTGTTAAACCTTTACCGACACAGCAATGTTGCAATTAAGCGATTAAAACAATTTTGTAACTGCACGGCTACCAACTGAAAGGAATGAAAAAAACTGTGTATAAAATGTCAATATAATATTTTTTATTATTTTCTGTCTAATATAATTTGTAGGATAGAAAGAGAAACTATATATTGCCTTATTTCTACATATATATGTACATTGTACAGTCTCTATATATAAACACAAACATTTTTACAAGTTATTAATAGAGCAAAGTATGTGTTAAAAATATCATATGCTGTCAGTGTGGAAATGTGCGTGCGTGGAGCAATAAATGTATACTGACAGCATAATTCTAACAGTAGATTGGATAGAGAGAGATATATGTTGCATACCAATGGAAGTATATGATATGAGTCCGTATTCTGTATTCTGTATTTTTGGTAAAAAAATTTTGTACTCGTATAGAATTAGAGATATGGCAATTCACAGACTCGTAAATACGTTTACATAATACACTAGAGGACAATTTGTGCAAAAAATAGTAACAAATTGACTCTTGGTTTTTTTACGTTTTGTTCCCAAAATCTTTTAAAAAAGGTCCTAAAAAATTTGACCGTTGGAAAACAGACTCGTAAATACGTAAACATTTTACACTAGAGGCCAATATGTGCAAAAAATAGTAACAAATCGACTCTTGGTTTTTTTGGTTTCTTTTGGTCCCAGAATCTTAAAAATAAGTCCTAAAAAATTTGGCTATGGAAAACAGATTTTTTACCAGTTTTTGGACTAAATTTGGTAGTTTACTTGAACTTTCGGTCATAACATTAAAACTATAAAATTTATAACTTTGGTTCTATTTTTAACTTATAGGATATTAAATTACCTTTCATTTGATATATTGCATGACCGATTCGGACATCAGAATGCAAGAACATCGAAAAATTTCAATTATTTCGGGTTATCATAATTTATTTAGTCTTTTTATATATATTACAAAAATGTAAAAAAATTATTAATAACATTAGTCCAATATTATGCAATATTATTTTTAAACACGTAAAATATTACATTTCATTTTAAAATTTATCTTTATAAGGTTATAAAACTAGTCCACATCTTTAATAACTGTGATACACGTGGTATATTACGTATGTCCCTTGGTTTTACAAAACATAAATATTAACAAAACTTATAAATACATTTCAGTATTTCACAATAGGTCCACTGTTTTTATTATTATCAATAAAACAAACGTTGTATTAACAGTATAGAGAGAGAGATGTTATTCCGTTTTCTTGCTATAAATCAAAACGTTGTTCAATTTTTTATATATCAAGCCATTTAAATGTTTAAAGTTCCTATAAAAGAAAACCACTTAAATGTGATATATGTCATTGCATATTACGATTTAACGATTTTTGTCTTTGGATAGGAAAAAAAAGTTGTAAAATAAAAATATAAGATTATTTTAGAGTATGGAAGGTTTTTTCTAAAATATCATCTTGAGATCGCTCAAGAGCTCCAAAGATGTTGAAATTATCGATTTGTTCGTATATTCTTAATTCAATGTATTTTTTTTACATAACTATATTAAGACAGTATTGATATAACTCGTAAGCCAGGATATCTGATAAAAAAATAGTGAAAAATTCCCTATGTTGCAGATGAAAATTCCGAAAATAACAGCTGGTAAAGTTGGAAAATAAAAAAAATAGTTTTAAGTACATTTCATGTGCCACAGACTCAATTTAACAACCGAATGAAACATTCCTTTAAAATTAAAAATTTACTTTATTCGACCGTGAATGTTACAAAATTTTAAAATTAAAAACAAGCGGTTAACGAAAAGTGAAAACTTTTGTAATATTATAGGCTCTAGCCAACGAAAGATCTCTTTACTTATATACCGACAAGAGTTGCACTATTTTTAGGCTAATCCTTCATCATTGGAGTTGGATAACACCCTCCAGATAGTGCCAAATAGGCATTATTACAAATAACAGATCGATATAGCTCATGCGAATTATAAAATTTAATAGTAAAATTCTGTGTTTTATTAATGTTTACGTTTCTGTTATTTTATAAACATCTTCAGTACAATGATTTATATCACTTTCAAATTATTAAATGTTCCTAAAGCCAACGATGTGCTAAAATGTTTCCTGGAATATGTAAAATGTGGCAGTACTAACATTTTGAGTAAAATAACTTGTAAATTATTATCGACCCTGTCTGAAATTTAAATTACTCCAGCGACTGTTTTTTTTTCTTGTGTTATAGGAAATCTTATCACCTTTCCAAAAAGTCATAAATTGGGTTTTTATCGTAAGTGATATGATATGATTGATTAATTACAGCGATCTAAGCAAAATAAATATTTGTTCTAAGTCGGTACGGATGAATTACCCGCTGTATGGTTAAATTATTAGGGATTAATGAAAACTATAGCTAAAAATTAAAACAAAACCCGCCTTATCTTTTTTACACTCTGTATACACTAAATAAATTTTTATTACATTTTTGTTTTTGTTGTTTTTTTACATAATATTATTGTCAATATTAAATGTGTTTTTATTTTGTTTTAACATATAAATTCGTATATATATACAATATACATTTTGATACATATAAATATATATTTATTTTTATTAAATATTAACCCTTAACAAATCACACACACTCTCTTTTGTATTCTCTTTATAATTTTTTTTACCATCAGATCAGAAGCTTCACTTTGCTCGGGTATGATGAAAGCTTTCATATAAAATTTAATTTCAATTAATGCTAATTATGTTATTAACTAATTTTATTAAGCTAAATTATAAATATTTTTGATAATTTAAATTAAATTTAATTATAAATAGTTTCGGGCTAATTTCCCTCTAAATTATTGTCTTTCTATAGAAGAGTTTTAAAAATTTATAAAATGAAAATTTTATTAAGATAACAAAGTTGGAACTTTTCTATCTAAATAATAAAAAATTTAAATATTAAAATCTTTCTAAAATGCATAATTTGATCTAATTGTCCAAATGAAATGTATTTAGGTATAAAAGGATAATAATTTATTTGGCAAATGTTTTATCATCCTAAAGATCATAATTTTTTGTTTAAAATAAATTTTCTTTACGAAAAATCAGTAAAGTGATACAAATTTTCTTTAGCCAAAAAATTAAACAATTAAGCGTATACATTTATGTGATATAATGCGTAATTTTTCTTATCCTTTTTCCTTAATTTTGGTTTTACATTTCAATATAGACTGCGCGACCACAATTAAAGACATACACAATCTATTCTGATAAGCCTTTTTTTAATTCTAAGATAATTGAAAATTGTATCTCATAATTTACATCTTAATAAATTGTAGAATATTGATATTTCACCATGCATTTGTGGACGCTTGTCTATATGTTAGACGCACTTATATATAAAATGGCTGCCTTTATATATAAAATGCTCAAAAAGGATGTTTTTTTTAAATTATTTTCTTTTTTTATATTAATTAAATATTAAAATATATTTTCTATTTGCTATATTATTATGGATACGTGTGTAGGTGTACATCAATCCAATTTATAACTTCTGTTTGTTTATATATTTACAATTAACACCAATTAATATTTTTTAAATCATTTTCTAAATTAAAATTCGGAAAATTTTAAATTAATGCGTTTTTTGTATTAAGATTTTTAAGATTCTTTTAAAAATATTCTCAAAAATTAGTTGTTGCTTGAAAGCAATTATAGAAATTATTTTTCAACTTGAAAATCTTGAATTTACGTAGATATTTGTTATGCAATGATAAAATAAAGCATTCCTTGAATACATTTTCACAATTCTGATATCATAATTTTTTTTTTAATTCTCTAGCTACAAGTCAATTATTTATTTTAATTACAAATTAAATTTTAAAATCAGTGATATTTTTGCTGTCAAATAAAGTATCGAACCGTTTTTTTAAGAAACAATTTGGAAAACTTTAAAAAGATTTTTCTCAAAAACCGACTTAAGTGACTATGCCTTGAGACTAGAGAATTATTCCAATTTTGCTCATAAAATACTTCTAAAGAATATTAAAAATTCTTATTTTCTCATAGAAAAAATCTAAAATTTGGTCTTTAATCGAGTATTAGGATTAGAGATATGTATATATAAATAAAAGGATTAAAAAACTTTATCCTCCATTTATTAAAAGAAAAATATTAAAATGTATTTTTTATACAAAATCTTGTAGTCACAAATGATGCTATAAAGTTTCTTATTTATAAGATGATTTTATGTTCTTAAATTTCTAAATATATAATAATATACAGCTATATAACATAATATCCTTTAATATCATTAATAATAAATATATATTTGTTTATTTATATAAAATCTACATAAATATTCATTGTTCATGTATAATAATATGTTTTTGTATATATTAATGTTTTTTATAAGAGATTAGTGGTAAAGAGTTGGCTTTTGTTTTAGAAATTTGTTCTTGATTTAAAAAAAATAGCTTGGTACAATATTACTAAAATTTTATAATAACAAGTATTTTCAAAATACTGCATCGATCAGATGTAAAAGATTGATGCTAATGGCTCCTGGTGACAGGATAAAACATAATGATACATCAAAGGTATATTACTCAATGTTGTACCAAGCTCTTTGATATTTCTTTTTTTCGCATTCAAATACCCTCCATATATAAAATTATTGGCATTTTTAAATTTTTAGAAAAATCTATACGGTTGTTGTATTATATTTTATGTTTTTAATAAATTAAATATTTTATTTATATAAGTTGTATATACTTAATATGTTATATATAGGTAGTAGTAGGTTATATATTAAAAAAAAACTTAAAAATGGAATGTTTTTTGTATAAATAATTTAAAAAAGTGTATACTTTCAACTTATACATAAATGCGAAAATTCTATTTCCTATACAATATGTAAAATAAATCTTAACTATATAAGATATGAAATTATATTAATTAAATTATGCGTTTTATGTGCTGGGTGTTTATATAATCCGATATTTTTTTGTTTGTATCAACAGCCTTTAGTTCTTATTAAAAAAAATGGTTTTGTTGTTGTTGTTGCTTTTTAAACCTGAGCTACTTTGGCCTTGCCCACGACCATCAGTAATTTTTGCAATAGTCCGGTTAGGCTCACTGTAAATTAATATTTTTAATTAGAAATTATAAAAATTTAATTTTATTATATTTAATTAAGTGCTCTATATATAAAATTATCTAATTTTTTGCTTATAAGTGATTTTTTTCATTAAAATTATATTTTATTAAATTGTTGCACACAGTTTGCTATATAAATTCAAACGAAAGACTTCAAGTGACGAACCTGTTTTTTTAGTATGAAACTTTGTTTTCTAAAACTAATATAGTGAACACATTTTTTTGTTTTAAAAAATAATTTTTAAATAGAAATAAAATAAAAAATCTTAAAAAAAATGTTATTTAATTCGATTTTGACCATGTGATTTAAAATTTTTTTTAATATTTTTAAATATTTCCATGTGATTTAAAAAAAAAATACTTTTAAATATTTCCATGTGATTTAAAAAAATATTAATATTTTTAAATATTTCCATGTGATTTAAAAAAAATATTTTTAAATATTTCGATGTAATTTAAAAAAAAAATTGCATGCAAAGTTTGTGTAACATTGTGCTTAGTATATGAATAAACTAAAGAAGTGAAGTGAACTACTACAATAATTGTCATAAGAAAAGGTAAGTTCTAATTTCATAAAGAAAAAAATAAATTTTGGTTAAACTAAATCATTAAATAATTTAAAAAAAAAAGTTTTGTATACTATATATAGAAAAGTGCTTAAAAATATAAAACTAAAAGTGTGTAAGCGAAAAAAAAATTAAAACCTTTGGACTGTTAGCTTTGGGTCGAACCACCATCATCGCTTTCTGTAGTGTTTGTGTAAGATTGCCTAAAAAAATATATCAAATTGATTTGGGTAAATTAAAATTAAATAATTTAAATAAAAAAATGTACCTAAATTTAGGAGAAAATTATATTTATAGTAAAATTGCATGCATTGATTTTTTGAAAATAAAGGAATTGGCTCAAAAAATAGAACTGATGATTTAATTATTCAGTTTTTTACAAATCATTTTTTTTTTTTAATTTTAATTTTTTTTATATTTTTTATTTTTTTTTTTCGTTTTTTTTATACATTTTAGAACTTTGTAATTATTTTTTTGGACTATTTAAGACAATTTTTACAAACAAAAATAGATAAAAACTTACCCATTCCTTTGCGGAACCATTTCGGTTTACTTTTCCATGCAATAAAAATAACATAAACAGGAACGCTAGACAGAATCATCAGCACGCCATAGCCAGTTTCAACGGGTGATGCAATCATCGGAACAATTGTAACAAACAACGATGCCAACAAATAGACAATTGGAAAGATGAGAGGAACACGAATTGGTCTTGGTAAATTTGGCTGTGCATATCTCAGCCATGGCAGACAAAGAACGGCAACGCCGATACTTAACTGTGGATGAAAAAAATTAAAACCTTCCCGTGATAATTATCTAATTATACAAACCCAAGTGGCAAAGCCCACATAATTGATTAATGCAAAGATGTCTGAAACCGTCAAATATAACATTGACAAAAGAGCCATGGCCAAAACGGCCGGTGTTGGTGTGTATCGTTGTATCTGAATCATTGTTAAAATTTCCGGCATTTGTCCCTCGCATGCACCAGCATAAAACAATCTGGATGAGGTCAATAGAATGCCGTTAACAGCACCAAATGTTGACAGGGCAACGAAAACTGAAATTTTAAATTATTTTAATATTTATTTTAAAATATTTAAATATTTAAAAACAGGCTGATCGGTTTCATTCAAAGCAAAACTATTCTCACATAAATTATTGGGTCGGCCAGGGCAAAGTGTACTTTTCTTTATTGATTTGCAAATTTCTTAAACTTGTCTATAGAGATTCTCAGCCATACTAATGATTATTTGTTTCAAAATAAAAAAATTTTTAGGCTGGACGAAGAAAGGTATACGCTTTGTCCTGGCCGACTCATTAATTTATTTAAAAATTGCTTTGAATTGAATTAGACCGATTAGCCTGTTTTTAAATATTTCAAATCATAAATCGAAAAAAGTAAAATTATTTATTTTAAAGTTTTCTCTAGTTTACACATTTAAAAACAGGCGTTTGGTGTAATTGAAGGCATAGTTTCCCCTTTTGAGAATTTTGCTTTTAATTGGACCGAATGCCTGCTATTATTATTGCACATTATTTTTAATGTAATTAAATTTAAAAACATCCGTTACCTGGAATTGTCCATGCAAACATACCGAATGCTCGTTCGGCAAACGTAACAGCCACCGCACTCGAGCCGAGCACCTCGTCCGGTGACAGGATCGTGTAGAATGCAACATTTGCACAAACATACACAACCGTTACCAATGAGCATGAGATGGCAATGGCTTTTGGTAGATTTTTCACCGGATCCTTTAGCTCTTCGATGATAAAATTTAAATAATTCCTATATGTTCAGAGAAACATTTTTAATAATTTTAATGTAAAAAACATTGCATTGAACTGACCATCCATTGTAGGCAAAAAGACCCGAATAAAAGGAGAGCGCCAGTGAGGTTACCTCTGTTTTTGTGTTGTCGAAATTAAAGTATTTAACATTTCCTGTGGAGAGAGGCGTGAAAAAAAATGATTAATTTTCTTTTTAAATTTTTTGTAATAAGTCGTTTTTTTTTAATTATCAGCAAGCTTTTTTATATTTAGTCCGCCATAGTCAGTCAGCACAGTCAGTCAACATGCTTTACACGCTATATTAATTTATTTACTCGCTATTATTCAATTTTATATGCAAATTACAATAACAAAATGGAATGGGAGCCTTCATATTAGGTATTCCGTGACTTTTAAATCTATTGGGATTTTTTCTAAAAAGTTTTTAACGATTTTTCAATGAATTTCGTCATTTTAGGTTCAGAAAAAGCCTAGAAAAAATTGGTTTTAAAATAAAGATTTTTCGAAATACTATTAATTTATCCACTTTGTGCAAAAGTATATAATTCCCTCACACTCCAAACTTTATATGGTGTACAAATAAAACTGAGAGCGTTCGGCTCTCAATACATCGATGAGATTGTGAGAGTATAAAAATTTATGCAAAGATCTACTAAAAAAGGCACTCCGGTACATGTGTTTAAGTTGATATTTAAATCAAATAAAAACTATGCTATAAATAGAATTTAGAATCTAGCAAATAATCTAAAATTTCAAATATTTTATTATCGTTTAATCATTTGATATATTTTATCACCATATAGCGAGATATTAAATATCCAATAAATTACGGTTTGGTTTAGTTTAGTGACATTTCGAATATGCGATGACAAATATTATTCTGTAATTTATCTTACAATAGAATTATTATAATATAATCTATAAATACGTGACACTTTTTTTATTGACATTATATCCATTTTCTAGCTTAATGACAATTTATATACATTATAATATTATGTAAATAAAATATCGATTGTAAAAAGCTTCTTATATATATACAATTTATATAATACAAACATAGTAATACGTTGACATTCAATTAATTATAAAGGTTTTGTTGTATATGTAACCACAAGTAGAACATAAAAATATTTCTTAATTTAGTTCAAAAAAGTGTGCACAATTTTTTGTTGTTCTTAAATTTTTGTATCATGATCATATACTATAGACTAATTACCATGTGACGATAA
>JANSTW010085780.1:0-19080 GCA_027564275.1 Diadocidia ferruginosa | reverse complement strand
CGCCGCAGTACGGCGGCATTCTGTTCGGTTTCATATGATTTCATGTATTTCAACTTTATTTTGACATTTAGCGTTTTGCATAACGTTTTGTTTTTATTTCAAAACTTGATTGCTTCTTTTCAACTTTTCTTTTACGTTTGTCTGTGAAAATAATAACAAAAATATTCAAATAGTTATATAAATTACAAAATAATGATGAATGAACTTGAAGTTAAAATAATATTAGGAAAGAAGAATAATTTTATCGACCGTATTTATTTTGATAACTTTAATAATCGGACTAGCGGACGTTGGGGAAAGGGATTTATTATTTCAATAAAAATGCACTAAATATACTACTTATAGACCACAGGCCTACGTTCATAACTCATGTGCTTAGCACATTGCTGCTCTATTAACCCGTTTTTGACTGCAGTTGCGTTTTCGCAATACCATATTTTATTTATTTTATTTTAGTCAGGTCTAAGATTGCAATCGGCTTATTTTATGCTGTTAAAAGCAATTGTATTGTTGATTATGATAAACAAGAATAATCTAAGACTTTTGGACAATGTTTCTAAGAAAAAAAATCCAAGATGGCTGAGATATTCAAGATGGTGGCCAAAACGATAATCATTTTTAACTCATTCAAATATGAATATATTTTTTTGAAATTTTAACACTAGGTACCTCAAATATTTTGTGATTTTTAAGAATTTAAAAAAAAGTACAAAGTACAAAATGGCGGATTTATTCAAGATGGCGGCTCTTGAGACATTTTGCCCTGTATCACCGTAATTTATGAACCGATTTTTATGAAACAAACGGTATTTTGTTAAGAAAATAATAGGTTTTCAGAAAATCAATGTTTCTAAAAAATATTTTTAAAATGGCGGATTTTATTGAATTTTAAATTTTAAACCAATAAAAAAAAATAAAGTGTAAAGTTCCTCGAGTGTATTTGGCTAAGTTTAAAGTTTTAAAGCCAATTTTATTATTAATTATGATAAAAGTAGAGAAAAAAAAATTCCAAACCATGTTTTCAATGAAAATCATTTAAGATGGCGGAGTTATTCAAGATGGCGGCCAAAACTAAAATCCTTTATAACTTCTCCAAATATTAACATTTTTTTCTGAAATTTTGGAATTTTATAGTTTTATTATTTCTAAATTTTTTGGAAAGAAAATTTAACATAATAAATTCAAAATGGCGGACTTATTCAAGATGGCGGATTTTAATTCGTTTTCTTGTATCTCCGTTATTTATTAACCGATTTTCATGAAACAAATTTTAGTTGGTTACTAAGATAGTAATTTATCAGAAAAATCATGTTTCCGAGAAAAAACAATAAAAATGGCGGCTTAATTCAAGATGGCGGCTCTTGAGATGCTATATCCTGTATCTTGGCCATTTATGAACCGATTTGGATCAAACAAAAACTGTTTGTGTTTAGAAAATGGAAATATTAATTTAATACTATTTAAAACTAATTTCTAATAATAAATAACATAATTATGGACTATTCATTATTCATTACTTTGTGTTTTATTAATTTTGTTGTGGTGAAATAAAATAAATTAAGCATAATTATTATACATTTATCTATTTCTAAAGTAAAATATATTCAAATAAAATGAAAAAAATAATTAAAAATGTGAATGTGGCCGTTTCATTTCAAATAAATATTTTGAAAATACCGCCGAAAACAAATGACATTTCTTATCGTGATTGTGACATCAGACTAAAATGATTTATCACAGTATTCTACCGTCATTCATTCGATGCCGCTATCGGCATCCATCCGCCATATTGGAATTGATTCGATGGTGATCCCGATATACCGACAACAGCTGCAGTAAACGCAGCCAATAACTTGTTTCAAGTTTCAACTCATGGATACGCCAGAAGTAGAGAGCCTCGATTGTGTTACTTGAGAGTGGCCAACTCAAAATTGCAACAACAAAATGTTAGCACCGTGGTCCGCAGCAATTTTGAAAAGGATCACGGATATTTAGAACCCAGTATTCCTAAAATAATTTTCTAGCTGCAATTTTTTAGAGCTAACATAACCTCACTTTTTATTTTGAAAATAAAATAGTATTAAATACAATAACTTCGAAATTCAGACAATTTTCCACATAAAGTCAATAATTTGCATGGAAAAACTGGCAAAAAAATCCTAATTTATCCATGTAAGCTCGCCCAAAAATCCAATATTTCCATTGTTTTGATTTTTGGCAACAGCTGTTGGGCCGGCGCACACAAATTACACGATTCAATATAAAATTTTAAGAATATAATCCGCGCAATATTAAAAAAATAGGGACTTTTTCTTAATTAAATATTTTTAATGAATAACACAAATAACTAATGCACAATTAATATTAAATAGCATTTGTTTTAAAGCAAATAAAATTTTGTTTTTTTTTTATTTTATATGAAAGTGAGGGTTCATGAGTATGCAATCTAACAATGTCATAAAATACAAACGCGGTCACTTTTCAAATCTAATAAATTGAATTATTAAAAATGAATGTAAAATGTTGTTTGTTGCATTAAATTTAAATTTGTTAGTTTTATTGTTACAAACATGAAATAAGTCCAAAATTATCAAAATGGTTGTTTAGTCACAAATTTTAGGTGTTAAAAGAAGGGAAAAAAATCGTGCCAAAGCATTTGAATTTGTGTACCGATTGCTTAGCCAATCAAAATCATCGCCAAGTATTATAGTGGTTTTCGAAGTCTGGGGATGATCCGTTAGGTCCCAGGCCCCTATAAACGCTAAAGCGTAGATACTCCCAAATATGAAATGGATTTTTGTAGAGATACTAAAATATACTAGAGTCGCAGTTTCGTGAAAAATAAGCCCCAGAAATTTTGTACAGAAAACAACAATTTAAATTGAATAATAATTTTTGTAAATAAAGAAATTTTAAGGCGACAATTCAAAATTTGCGCCATACTAAAATACTATACCTATAAGCATAGAACGCATTCATTTCACAATTCGCAAAAATCCTATTATATTGCATATGGCAATACTTTGTATAAATGTCAAACAAAATAAAATCGACAAAATTACACCGAAAAACTGCGCGAAAAAGTTTCACAATTTGCGTGCACGGATGAAAACACCACAAAAAAATTTTGTCCTCAAAACAACACAAATTTTTTTTTGATAAAATTGCGATATGAAATTAGAGAATATAAAACTATAAAAATTGTGATAAATTTGGATAATTAGTGCAGTTTATTGTGATTGCATTTAGGACGCAAAATCTATTTAGTTAAAATTAGTGTAAGTGTAGGTGTAATTGGACCGGATAGTTCTGTGTGTGAAAAGTACGCAAGGCGTTTTTTTGTTGTGGCTGCCATAGATTTTTCCTTTTTGTATTTTTAACATTTTTCGGACAACTTTTTTTTTAATTCTATTTTATATTTCACCGAAACGGTCGCCATTTTGTCTGGCCGGCTGATTTTTCCAGAGAATTTTTGCACTAATTTTTTTAGTATCCTTAAAATTAATTGTCGATAGGAAATAATTGTAAATTGAACTAACTTTAATGCGCGTAAATTGGTGAGCGAGTAGCGGCAAGCGTAAATTAGGAGAAAGAAAATTGTGTGCGGCGGTGGCGAACAGAGGGGCCGATCCGAATAGTAGAGAAGTTGTTGGTACAAATTGTTTGGGGCCGCATAAATATAAATGGTGCAGTTTTGTAAAGGTGCTGCTGCGGTTTGACGAGAAAAAAGAAATTATTGCCCACAAGATCGAAGACAACGTTCTTTGCGTGCATTTAAAAACCAAAGGAATTCGGTAAGAAAATTGAACAAGAATTTCCGGTCGCAAGTTTACCCGCATTACAAGCGATCGGACAAAATGAAAATTATTTTCTTGGAAAAATTTCGCGAATATTTGCGGTTTTGCGTGTGACTTTTGCAAAAGAGATTGTTGTTGTTTTTGTACTTTTGGTCAAATAAAAATAGGATTTTTTTTTTGGTGAACAAAGAAAATCCAAAATATTTTTTTAGATTTTATTGTTGTAATTCTTACAGATTTTCTTGAATTATTATGAAGTATAGCAAGGAACAACAACAAATTATGTAAAAAATATTGAAAAAGAAAATCGCTCGCCTTATTGCATTCACCTGGCTAGTAGAACTTTGTGAATCTAATCAGATTTTGTTGAAGATTGCGGCGTTACGTGCAGCAATAATTGTGGGGCCATAAAAAAAATCTTTGCGATTTTCTATTGCAGCACCATGGTTGTTTTTTGCAACAAAAAATTTATAATTAATGTCGTGACGCGTTAAAGCTTATGAAAAAAATATTTTTTAATTATCTTAACTATTTTAGCTGAAAATTGTTGTTGTTCTTATGCCCAATTTATATTATAATATTTATAATTTGCTAATATATGGAATTAGTCATAGTTTAAAATAAACTCTCTGTGAGTCTCTCAAAATAAATAAATTAATATAAAAACAATTATTAAAGATTATAAGAACCAAATTTGCGGTGGCTTGTCTATTGCAATATATTTGGCGATGATTTGTTGTTTATCGTTTTTTGCGTATTGTGTCGAAACAGCTGTTTACTTGTGCCTCAGCCGAAATCGAGTAAAATTGTTACAAATCATTTCAATTGTCAAAATGGTTTAATTCTAATAAATTAGTAAAAACTAAAGTGAGAAATTTAAAAATATTGTTATGTAACCCGAAATTAACAAGAACTTCGAACTCTACAGGAAATGGGTTGACTATTTTTAGAATTAATTAATTTGTACCTTTTTTGTAATTTTTACTTTACTATTTCCTGTTTTGTTTAAAAAAAACTGTAGAGCAAAGGTACCAGTGATTGGCACCCTCGGCATTTAAATAAAAAAATAGAACTTTTTTTAAAAACATTATAAAAGCCGCAAATATTTTAAAGTGCTTTTATTCTATTTAAATTTAAAAAAAAAATCATTAGAACAGGTGCCAATCACTGGTACCTTTGCCCTATTTCTGCAAATATTATTGCGATAAAATTTAGAAAATGTAATTTCTGTTAAAATGTTTTGTTTTTATTTTTAGAACGGGGCAACCACACTACAGAAACAGAGCAAAATTAAACTTTAAACATAAAATGTAAATTATTTGGAAGAGAAAATCAAACCAATTAACTATAAGTGAGAACGAAGAAGCGACTAACACGATCGGAGCCAACAGGCTGGTGTTAATCTAAACAAACTAGAAGGAGCAAAATTGCATTTTAGCAGCAACGACTAGTAAGTTAACTAGTTAAAAATGACAATTGATAGCCGGGGACGCCCAAATGCAGATCCGCCTGAAGGGAATAAAGTTAATGTAAATAATGTAGCCGGCACAACTAACAACACAGCAACAGCAGAAAAAACGGACGCAATTGAACCGGCAGAGGCATTATTGGCCGGTTTTCCGGAAGCGAAACTCCGCTCATTAATCAGTAAAATCTCAAATCAACGATGGGTTGTGCCGGTGTTGCCCGAACAAGAACTCGAATGTTTGCTAAACTATACAATTGAACTGTCAACGGCTGGCGTTGATCATGACTGTGAACCATGTATGCGATTCTATCGAGACGGACTATCTGTGTCGTTTATGAAAATCCTAACCGACGAGGCTGTCAATTCGTGGAAATATAATATTCATTCGTGCATTTTGAATTCATGTGGCAAATTGTTACAATTATGCGCCTTGCACATGAAACGTGATAATCCAATATTGTTGGATTTATTAGCTGTAGTCTTAGATCCGGATAATAAATTTAATACATTTAATGTAACACGTCCGTCGGATAACTATACAAACAGTACACAGTTGCACGGAACACCAGCCACAAATCCGATAACAGCAACTGCTGCTGTGGCTGCCAGTGCAGCAGCCGCAGCACCGGCATCGCCCACCTGTGGACAATGGGGTCATTTAGAGCAAATTTTTGCCAAATCTCCGTCAGAACCACGTAATCCACGTGGCTGGTTGGTCGACCTTATCAATCGTTTCGGACAATTCGGTGGTTTTGATAATTTGTTAGAGCGTTTCAATGCTGGCATAGCATTATTAAAACGTCCTCAAAACGCCGATGAAATGCAATCGTCTTCGACAACGGCCACAACACAATCGTCCTCGTTGAGCCTTAACGATGACCAATCGGCAGCGGCTAAACTAATGAAAACATCAACATCGAGCAGTACAACGTCGTCAACAATGAACCTAACCGCCAATGTTGACAATAAAATTACATTACAACTGATACATTCGTTGTTGCGTCCGTTCGGCCAATGCTATGAGCTCCTGACCATACCCACAATTGAACAGTATTTTATGCCAATTTGGGAAGTTGTGTTGGGCCTAATGGACGGACTGTCCGACGAAGAATTGAAACGTGAAGCAAAGCCGGAGGGTCGCAGTGACTCAATAAATGGCATTGTTAAGGCGGCCCGTTGTTTAGCTAGTCGATTACCAAATCAGGAAAATTTAATTAAGGAATTAGAAATGTTTCGGTTGAAGATGATTTTGAGATTGTTGAAAGTGTCGAGCTTTAATGGTAAAATGAATGCTTTAAATGAAATAAATAAAATGTTAAGTTCGGTCACCTACTATCCGCACCGAACACAATGTCTACCGGACGAAGAAATGGATTGGCTAACGGCCGAACGAATGGCGGTAATTTTTTTTCTTTTTGATCTTATTGAGTTTTTCATTAAAATAATTATTTCCCTCCCTCCAGGCTTGGATTAAAGAGACCGATGTGCTCGGCATTGTGTTGCGCGACTCATTGCATCAACCGCAATATGTTGAAAAATTGGAAAAAATAATCCGTTTTTTGATAAAGGAACATTCGCTGACACTGGACGATTTGGATGCGGTGTGGCGAGCTCAAGATGGCAAACACGAAACAATCGTTAAGAACGTTCACGATCTGTTGGCCAAGTTGGCATGGGATTTTAATGCCGAACAGTTGGATCATTTGTTTGATTGTTTTGAGGTAGGGTTTTTTCTTGAAGTATATCTTTTTGGTATCTAAATAATACGATATTTTGACCCAAAGACTTTTATTATTACCAATACTGGAGTACTAAAGGACTTCCGGGGAAATATTAACTGATTCTGTACGATAAAATGTTGAAACGATATCCCAACGAAATACCTCGGTCATATTAACTCTCAACGACATTTTATCTCACGACAATTTCCGTAATTACATTTTATCTTAACGACATTTTATCTCACGACATTTTATCTCAACGATTTTTTAATTTCACGACATTTTATCTCAACGACAATCTATCCCACCGACGCTTTATCTAAACGACATTTTATCTCAACGTAATTTTATCTCAACGATATTTTATCTCAACGATATTTTATCTTAACGGCAATTTATCTCACGACAATTTATCCCAACGACAATTAATCTCAACGACATTACATCTCAACCCTTGAAACATACAAAAATTGGTATAACGCGACCAGTTGATCATTCCACGTGTATAAGTTTAATGAGAAACGAAACCCCCATACATTATTAATATTTTTAACAAT
Organism: Diadocidia ferruginosa; assembly: GCA_027564275.1. Lineage (NCBI taxonomy): Eukaryota > Metazoa > Arthropoda > Insecta > Diptera > Diadocidiidae > Diadocidia > Diadocidia ferruginosa. The sequence goes on along the minus strand of JANSTW010085780.1, from coordinate 11,537 downwards.
TTGTTTGATAATAGAAGATCTTTCTATCTTAGGCAAGCATGTCAACAGCCAGCAAACGTCCGCGAGAACGTCTGCTAGAATTAATTCGTCGTTTGGCCGAAGACGACAAGAACGGTGTGATGGCTCACAAAGTGCTGAAATTGTTCTGGCAATTGGGCCACAGTCCGGATATATCGTTAGATGTGATGGATCAGGCGCTCAGTGCACACGTAAAAATTCTCGACTATAGTTGTTCCAAAGAAAAAGATGCCCAGAAATATGTGTGGCTGGATAAGTGTGTGGAAGAGGTGAAGACGGCCGAGAATTGGGTGTTGCCAGCATTGCGTTTAATTCGGGAAATTTGTTGCCTGTACGAAACGACACCGAACAACATGATGCCGCGCTTGCAGAACCTGAATCGTTTGCAAGTTATCGAACGGGTGCAAGGGGAACATTCGCTTGTGATATTGGTGACAAATAGCCTGACCACGTACATGGATCGTGTGCGCAAGCTGGTCGAAGAAAATTCGCATTTAGAACCAAATAAGATAATATTGGATGGACGGTATCCACATCCACAACAAATTCAAGAGCGATTAGATTTTTTAAAGTTTTTACTCAAAGATGGCCAGTTGTGGTTGTGTGCGGATCAGGCGAAACTAATATGGCAATGTTTGGCTGTTAATGCCGTCTTTCCGAGCGACCGCGAAGAATGTTTTCGATGGTTTGGCAAATTAATGGGCGACGATCCCGACCTCGATCCGGGCATAAATCGAAATTTTTTCGAAGAGAACTTTCTCAATTTAAATCCTCAATTGATAACCGAAAGTGGCATAAAATGTTTTGAACGTTTTTTCAAGGCTGTCAATTCAAAGGACGATAGAAATCCGGGCCAATTTGAGGGTTACATGTCGGACGATGAAAATCTGATTGGCAAACGATTCCTGTGGTCGATTATATTGCAAGCGAATAAGGAAATCTCACACAAGGCCATTGATCTTTTGATTGAAGTTTCGACGGCTCTTGATCCTCGTGCCCACACGAATATTACTGAATTTCATGAACATTTTATTGCTGATTGTTTGGATCGCCTCGACTACAATTATAAACTAATGTATGGTCTGTGCAAATCAATGGAAACCACATCGTACATTGTGACAAATGACCAAGCACGACGGGACAGTCAGGCCGTTCTGATGTGTCGAGTAATTCGGGTGTTGCATGAATATATCAAGGAATTTGATCGCTCGTTTACGGGTGAACGTTTCAAGTTGCCCTTGGGCCGAGCACATCGTGGCAAAGACGTCAATCTGTATATTCGATTTAATAACCCGGGACGACCCATCGACGACATGGAAATAAATACTCACAGCAACGAGATGGTGTCGGCGTTAAAACGAAATATTCTAAAGAAAATTAAAGGCACCTCAATGAATAACATTAAAGTGGATTTTTTCTACAATAGTGGCGAACTGATCGAAATTGCCGACGATCGAAATCCGATCGGCCAATATATGTTTCGTGATAAGACAATGCTGCAGGCAAAATTGACGCCAATCGGTACCGGTTTGTCGAGTAGTCCAGATAGTTCTAGCGACAGTAGTACTGGTTCACCACCACGGCCAATGCCTGACGTACATCGTCCCGAATCCGAATGGACATTACCCGGTGTCATAATTTCACAAAAATCACACTACGTTGAAGTAATACTTAAGGTTTATGCGATGGGCGCCTACATCAAGAGTGAACAACTAATAGACAGTTGTTCGAATTTGTTACATTTATTGCCAGCCGATCGTTTAACAATACAAAAACTAAATGCTATGTGCTTGCCGTCGCTGACGGCGGTTCCAATGGCCACAAATCCTCTGTTGGCTGGCGACGAGAAGTCGAAAATTCCAACACCAGAAACAATGTTCTTAACCAAATCAGTTGACATTTTATATAATTTAGAAGTTTTGCACGCAATGCTGCTGCCAGCCATCGATCCGTTGCACATAAAAAACTTACAATTTCAATTGTCCTGGATCCATTCGGGCGTTGCACATTTTATATTCGATCTGTTGAGTAAGAAAAACTTTCTGCCCGACACATTTGTCAATGTAAAGCGTGCCATTTATCAGAATATTTTACGTTTGGTGAAAATATTTCTGTACATTGTGGGCTGTGTGTTGAGTAAGGTGGGCGATGAGCCGTCTTCGTCAAATGATTTTGACAGTGGTCGATCACAAATCGAGATCCTAAAGGCAACTTTGTCGTCTGTGCTCGGCAATAGTGAACAAACTGTTCGAATGATTTCAATAAAATTGGCCGAAAACTTGGCCTCTGAAATGCTATCGGAAGAACCAGAAGGCGATGCTTGTCGCAAACTCTTTGCCAGTGCACTGGAATGGCAATGTCCAAATCTACAAACAATTAAATCAATTGTACGGCTAACGTGGATCAGCAGCTTGGGAATGTTGCAACGACTAGAGGATCCTGAATTCGTTTTCACAATTACGCATAAGGCAAAACCAGATCAACAAGATTTGAATTTGTGCAAAGAAGCTTTAGAAGTACTTACGATAAGTTTAGTTTTAAATCCGGATGCAAATGAGGCACTTAGTCGTGACGAAATGTGGGCGAAATTTATTATTTCAATAGTTCTAATGAATCCGATGCGACAAATCCGTCAACATGCGTCCGAACAATTAAATCTTATATTTACATATTGTGCGGGCGATTGGCGACCCTTTTCATTTATAATAAAATTACTCATCGAATCGCTACAGACGCTTGTGCCGAAACACTCATCAACTTGTGCTGAGTACTTTCAATTGCTGTGTCGATGTTTGAGCTATGGTTGTATGTGTAATTGGCCACTGGACATCAATGATCTGTTGTTGACACAAGAAATCGCGTGGCTGCGGTCCGTAAAGGATGTGGTCAGAGAAACTGGCGAAACGCAGGTTCATGATGATCTATTAGAGGGACACTTATGCTTAACCAAAGAATTGATGTCTTTTTTGGCACCAGAACTAAAATCACAATTAACCGAATTGATTGTGGTATGAAAAAATACATGACATGACACCCAAAGACATTACGCCCAAAAGCTTTAATAAGATAAAATCTATTTTTGGTTTGTGTCTTTGCTAAAAACCAATAAATTTTTTCTTCTAAAAATTATAAACAATAGCGATAGGTTTATATTTTTGGCTGCTATGTCGGTTTTCGAATTAGAAAAAAGCTTCTTAAAGCTTTTGGGCGTTATGTCTTTGGGTGTTATGTCTTGTCACCAAGAAAAACCCGTCTATTTCTTGGAAAGTTTTTGAAATGTTAACATTTTTTCTTACAGGAAATAGTCGATGAATTCTTATTTCCGGCATCACGTCAATTTTTACATTTACGGCGAACGTATCAACTGATAAATTGTAATGGGCCACCGCCCGTTTGTCGGACACCACAAACAGTGACGGCCGCCTGTGAACTATTGGTGGGGTTGTGCCAAAAATCGATACTTAATATGAGACTAATCGTAAACACATTGGTCGATATGTTTTGTTCAGGTAAGGAACGATGGCGCTGAAATGAAAAAAATGAAAAAATTGTAAATATTTGTCAACGATATTCGGTCATTGTTTCAGAGACTTGATGTATTTTATTTATTAAGACTATTAGAATAGGCTAAAAGTCATTTTACAATGTCTTAGCTTTAGTTTGTAAATGCAAAATAAACTTAACAATATTTTGATTTTAAAGTTTTTAAGAAATTCAATCTAACACTGGAATTGTTTCCTAAAAATTAGAAAACTCTTTCGGACCTACGCATTTTATTATAAAAATAAGTCTCTGAAACAACGAGCAAATGTACGATAAATATTTTAAACTTTTTCCAAAATTAAAATAATTATTTTGTTTATTTAAAATTGTTCAAATTTGTAGACGCCGAACCGTTACGTGAATGGGAATACCTACCGCCAATTTTGCCACGTCCATTCAAGGGATTTTGTGGTCTAAAAAATGCCGGTGCAACGTGCTACATGAATTCGGTGTTGCAACAATTGTTTATGGTTCCTTCGATTAGGCATGGCTTGTTGGCCGCATCCGGTGCGGCAAATGATCCAAACGAAGATTTCAGTGGTGAATGTGATGTAAGTATAGTGCGAAGAGGTTTTATGATTTTTTTCAATTAATATTGTCCATTTGTAGGCATCAACTGATTTATATAATGAAGATTGGAACAATCGTAATCGTTATCACATAGGCATTTTGAAACATGTTCAGGCAATCTTCGCTCATTTAGGTCACAGTGCACTACAGTTTTATGTGCCGCGCGGACTTTGGAGTAATTTCAAGTAGGTTTTTTTCTGGCGTTTTATTTGACCCAGGTGCCACACCAGAGCAAATTTGTTGGTCAATTTTATTTCTTCTTAAATCTCCTATAGCTTACTTATCCACGAATACAAAAATTAAATTTTGTTTAATTATTGCTTATATCGTTGAATTTGTAGTTTTAGATCTTTACACTAATATACAGAACAAAGTCCGGTCGATTTTTGAACAAAATAGTTAAAACTCGGTCGTACTTTTTGTGAAAGTAAATTTTATGGAAAATCGGTCAAACTTAGCGCTGTGAAGACTTAAAACTACAAATTTTAAGATGCACATAAGTAAATATTAAAATTAATTTAAATTATTAGCAACAAATTGCTCTGGTGTAGTTCGTGGGTTAACTAATTTTAATTATTTATTTTTTGTTATTTTTATTTTTATTTGTACATGAATAAAACAATTTAAATAAATTTTGCAATATTACGCAGATTACAAGGTGAACCGGTCAATTTGCGCGAACAACAGGATGCTGTTGAGTTTTTTATGTCACTGTTTGAGAGTTTAGACGAAGGCCTTAAAGCGCTGGGCCACCGTCAATTGATGGGTGCTACGTTGGGCGGTTGCTTTAGCGATCAGAAAATCTGTCAAGAGTGTCCGCATCGTTATTCGAAAGAGGAACCGTTTAGTGTATTTAGTGTTGATATTAGAAATCATACATCGTTAACCGAATCCTTGGAACAATATGTTAAGGGTGAACTGTTGGAGGGAGCCGATGCTTATCATTGTGATAAATGTGATAAAAAGGTTTGTTTGTTTTTTTTTCATTTTCTAATTTGAATTTGTTGATTTAAATTTTGTTTGGTAGGTGGTTACAGTGAAGCGACTTTGCGTTCAGAAATTACCGCCGGTTTTAGCTATACAATTGAAGAGATTCGAATATGACTACGAACGTGTTTGTGCTATTAAATTTAATGACTATTTTGAATTTCCACGAATATTAGACATGGAGCCTTATACAGGTAAATGTAACCCTGAAATTAATAAGCTTAATCTTTCGAAAGTAATTTATACTAAGAGCAAATAAAACAGTTATAATGCTTTAGCCCAAGATCTTCCTTCATCGGGTTGTAGTGGCAAATTATTATTATTATTAAGAGCAAAAGCAGAGGTTCTCCAGACTGTACAAAACTCAAAACATAAAAATGAAAAATAAAAAAAAAATATAAAAATTAAAAATTATAAATTATAAATAAAATATAAAAAAAATAAAATTTAAAAGTAAAAAATTAAAAATTAAAAATATCAAATTTCAAATAAAAAATTAAAAAATTTTAATGTAAAAATTAAATTAAAATATTAAATTAAAATATTAAAATAATTTAAATCTACGTTAAAAATTGTACTATTCAAAAAATTACCCTATTTTTCAGTTTCTGGATTGGCAAAAATAGAAAATAAAATGATTGAAATCGATGATCACACAAACACAACGGCTGATGCGGACGAAGCGACCACACAAACAACTAAATATCAATTGACCGGTATTGTTGTGCACAGTGGCCAAGCGTCTGGTGGACATTATTTTAGTTACATTTTGCATAGGTAGATGAATAGTTGAAATTAAATTTTTGCGATTTTTTATTAATTCGATATAATGTAGAGATCAAAACAATGGCAAAGAACAGTGGTATAAGTTTGACGATGGTGAGGTGAGCGAATGCAAAATGCACGAGGACGAAGAGATGAAGGCACAATGTTTTGGCGGTGATTATATGGGTGAAGTTTACGATACGAATCTAAAGCGAATGCAATTGAAACGACAGAAACGGTGGTGGAACGCTTATATGTTGTTCTATACACGTTGCGATGAAACATCGATAGCACCCAATCCGAGTATCGAACAACTATCGTTGGCCGAAAGTCGAAATTGTGTGCTGCCAATGCCGCTGCCCATCGAGAAAAGTGTCCGGTCGCAAAATTTACGCTTTTTGCATTCGAGGAATCTATTTTCGGCTGAATTTTTTAATTTCATACGAAAGTTGGTGGCCTCTTGTGTGCCCACATCGATTACAGGATCTGATAAATTGGTTAGTATACGACTCTAAAGGTGACATACATAACACCAAAGTGTATTTATTTTATATGGTGAAACAATAACAGAAAATTTCAGTAACGACATCTAATATCTCCTTATTCAACCAAGAAATTTTCTATATAACATGCAATGTATGAATGAGGAGATCTCAGATGTCGCTGCTGAAATATTCTTTCATTGTTTCACTATATAAAAAAATACACTTTGATAACACCCATAGGCAAAACGCCCAAAAGCTTTAAAAAGCTTAAATCCGCTAAAAGCGTAAAATTTTCCTTCTCAAAATTATAAACAAAACGATGATATTTTGTCTGCTATGTCAGTTTTAGAATAAGAAAAAAATAGAAAAAGCTTGTTAAAGCTTTTGGGTGGTATTTCTTTGGGTGTTATGTCATGTCACCGCTCTAAGTAGTAAATTTCGTTACAGAACAATAACTTTTTTATTTTAGACACCGCAAGCCGAAGAATTGTCACTATTAGGCGTACAATTGGCATCACAGTTTCTCTTTCATTCTGGTTTTCATACGAAAAAATTGCTACGTGGACCAGCTATTGATTGGTATGCAGAGGATTAGGATTTATTTAAAATTTGTTTTATATATTCACTTCTCCCCTTCTCTAAAAAAGGTACGATACGCTTAGTCCACACATACGATATTCGGCCCAAGTGCGTCGTTGGTTTGCCCAAAATGTATTATTAAATTCGCCGACCCGCCTGAGTGAATACATTCTGTTGGCACCGTCACAGGAAGTCCGTATGGTATTCGTCAAATTGGTGGCGGTTTGTTGTTTGTTTTCGGGTAACGATGAACCGTTGCCCGATTTCGATGGTGATAATTTATGTGAACAGATACTTAAATGTGCATTGGCTTTACTTAAGAGTGATGTGGCCGAACATGGAAAACACTTGGGACAATATTTTACATTATTTAGTTTGTACGCAGCGTCTGGACTACAACAGAAGCATCAATTGTTAAAGGTGAATTTTGTTTGTTGTTTATATTCAAGAACAATTGCTAACTTTGCTTTTTTTAGTTAAATGTTCCTGCTTTATTTATGCAAGCATCACTTGGTGAAGACTCGGGAGCATTGATAAAATGTTCGTACACAGAATTAGGTAAACTGCATCAGGTCGTATCGATGTTGGTACGAAGTAGTGATGTATCGTCACGATGTCAAACGTCAAACAGTGCCATGCCAACAATATTACCAAATGCCTATGCAGATCCGCACGTACCAGTCGATTCATTGATACCATTGTCGAAAGAGGCATGCGAATATCTGTTTGGCAGAACCAATTATATAAAGAAATTAATTGATGATTCAAGTGCCGGTGAGGATGGCGTCAAGTTGTTACAATTTTGTAGTTGGGAAAATCCACACTTTTCACGATCAGTTCTGACCGAGCTGTTGTGGTACTGTGGCTTTACATATTTCCAAGATATGCGACGTCATACCGATCTATTATTAAATATTCTCTTAGTCGAAGATTCGTGGCAAAATCATCGAATACATAATGCACTGATGGGTGTCGGTGATGAACGGGCCGGACTGTTGGAAACAATACAGAAAGTCAAGACACACTACGAGAAACGAGCCTATCAAATTATAAAATGTTTAGTACAATTGTTTCGGGAAAGTCGTGTCGCACTCGCCATGCTTACGAAAAATCAAAATATTGCCAGAAATTGGACACTGGCTGTTGAATGGTTACAGGATGAGTTGGAACGGAAGCGTGGCGTTAGCGGACAATACAATTATAGTTCGTGGTCGCCGCCCGCACCCACCAATGATAATTTGGCTTATATGTTGCTAAGATCACAATCGGCCGAATTAACGCTACAAATGGCTTGTGAATTATGTCCGGAAGAGGTAAAAATGGTTAAAAACTATAGCTTTTGTTTGTTCATAGGATGTATGCCATGTGATGGTCAAAACTGGTCGTCTTATTATATTACAGTAGAGAGAGAGAGAGAATTCAAAAGGTTGTTTTAATCACATTTTTGAGATATTATGATAAGTAAACGATCAGTTTTGATCGTCTGATTGCGCACATATAGATTCACCAATATTTTATCTCAGCGACACTTTATCTTTATCTCAATACATTTTATATATTTTATCTCAGCGATACTTTATCTCAGGACATTTTATCTTAGGCCATTTTATCTCAAGACATTTTATCTCAGCAGTATTTTATCTCAGCAATATTTTATCTTAACGATATTTTATCTTAACGATATTTTATCTCAAAGTCATTAATATATCTCAGCGACCTTTTATCTTAACGTCATTTTATCGCAGCAACATTTTATATCAGCGATATTTTATCTTAACGACATTTTATTTCAGCGATATTTTATCTTAACAATATTTTATCTCAACGACATTTTATCTCAGCTACATTTTAGCTAAACGTCATTTATTCTCGACGGCATTTTATCTCAGCGACATTTTGTATCCAAACATTTTGTCGCCCGACATTTTATCTCAACAATATTATTTATCTTAACGACATTTTATCTCGCTACATCTCAACGACATTTTAGCTCAGTGAAATTGTATCTCAACGACATTTTAAAGTAAATATATGACATTAAAGACGCGGAGTTCGAGAAAAAAAATCTAAAAATACGGTTTTTGTCACTTTTTCAAATCAAGATTACCTTTCTTTTGAACCCCTTACCTCCCCCTCCAACCATCCCGAAAAAGGATTTTTCTGAAATTTTTAAAACACTTTTACCGCTTTAAACGGATTGGGTATCTGGGGGCAGAAGCTGTGTGGGGGCTGGGATAAGAGCTGTTTTTTAGTTTTTTTTTCTTCTATCTAATTTCTGAAATAAACAAAAACTTTTCTTTAAAATTAAAAAATTAAAAATGTTCAACACTTCAGGAACACGAAGAACCGAATGATTCTGATGTTGAACCAAATGAACAAACCGAAGATGTGTCAGCGACAAAAACGACAGTCGCAACAGATCCAGCAGTGGCTTCGTCGTCGGCAACAGCCGAAGGTACTTCATCTGAACCACCGATTGTTGTTGACCAGCAGAAACATCCAATGACAGCGGCGGATAATGCAAATGTTCCAAAAACAACCGAAAACATTGAAGAGATCTCTTCAAAACTAAGACTTACAAATTTAAATAAAAACGAAGAAGACAAAGTAGTTGATTTAACGTCGGTCAATATTTCTAGTCAAGATTTAATTCATAATATTGCACGATCATCGCCAGCCGCCATCTTAAAAGACTACGAAGCAGAATTTGGATTATATTTACGGGATAAGGATTCAGACGAGATTTTTAAGGCTTATGCTAGGGTAAGTTAATGTTTGTGGTAGAACTATAGCGTTTTCAATTAACAATCATCATTTCCCCAATCTTAGCACTTTGACGATACCGAAAAAACAATACCAATCAAATCAATTACAACAGATACAACAGATATTAAAGATGCGACATCTACAACAAATAATATTGACAATGTTACATGTGTTATTGGTTCAATTACTGATAAAAATGAAACAGATAAAATAACATCATCACCGCCACCTACAACCACAACCACATCATCGTCATCACCAAACACAATAACAGCAACTAATCGTACATTGCAACAACCATAATTTATAACAATTGTCTGTCTCTACTTCATTTTTAATCGCAAATTTAATTTATAAATTCAATTGTAATAAAGAGCTGAAGACACAATATCCTTTTCTGGCAATTAATTGTGCGAAGCTAACGGAACGTTTTATTTTTAAACTTTCCCGCTCGCACAAAATTCTAAAAAGCGTGCGTGCGTGTCAGCCAATAAAAAGAAAATTCTAGAACAACACATAAAAAATAAAAATGTTTATTTTTTATTTTTATTATTATTATTATGTATACATTGTAACACAATCTATTCTCTATTTATATTAAAAAGAAAAAAAATCAAATATTTAAATTGTTATACAAAAAAAAAATGGGGAAGATTTAAAAAAATCCGTTTTCGTTTTTCTCTTTTTTCAAGAAAAAAAAACAAAATTAAAAAAACAAATTTTTAACGATTGCGCCTATTATATTATATATTATTAATATTAATTATTTAAATAATAATAATAATAAAAAAATTGTGAAATTATTAACACAATAAAAAAACGATAAAAATGATAAATTATTATTAAATTAAAAAAAAACACACACACACACACAGAAAACATAACCAAAAAATATTAAAAAAATATGAAGAAAAAATTCTTATAAACAAAAAAAAAGAAAACAAAAAATGTTAAACATAAAAAAAGGACTTTTTATCTATGAAAATAAAAACAAACAAAAACCTATTAATAATTATTATATTATTCTAAACAAACAATTCAAAAATAAGCAGAGCGCGTGAACTCATTTTTTTTTAAATTATATTTATTAAAAAAACATTTTTTTTTAAATTTAGTCTTTGTTGTTCCGTATATATAGTTTCTTTAGTGTGATATATTTAAATGTATTGCATTTTTTCTAAAATAATTTAAATAAAATTATAAGGGTTTTGTGTCAGGGAGTTGTTTGTGGTCGAACGTATGCGATATTTTTTGAGTAAGCAAAATGATAAGATTATTGTAATCACAATAAAAAAGCATATTTTCATTTTACTTATTCCAAAAATATTACCGAAATTGTAAGTACGGTTCATATATAATATGATTTAAGACAACGCCATCTAGCATCTTTTAAAGTTTATATTCTAGTACTGCATTGATTCCTAATATATAAGAAAAATCAATTACATTTTTTGTTCGTATAAAATAGAGGTTCTAGTTTAAAGAGACATAACAATAAATTATTTTCATGGTAAAAAATAGAAGTACTAGTTGGGGCTTATTTTCGTGGTAAATATTTTTTCCTATATGTTTTGCCGTATAAAATTTAAATTCAGCTCAAATTGTTGTTATCGGTACACAATTTCTGGGGCTTTTTTTCACGGAATTGCGGTTTCTTTCTTCTAGTACCTCTAATAACAATTTAATGTCAACGCCATCTAGATTTTTTTTAAATTTATATTCTAGTACTGCATTGATCCCGAATACATAGGAAATATCGATTACATATTTTGTTCGTATTAGAGGTACTAGAATAAAGAGACACGACAATACGTAATTTCGTGA
>JANSTW010085669.1:0-19086 GCA_027564275.1 Diadocidia ferruginosa | reverse complement strand
CAACACTCCACCTTTGATAAAGTCAAAGATATAGTCGTCAATGAAAACCATGGTATCAGATAGAATAAAGGGTAAAAGTGGTCCTTATGCTCCCTCGCTTTGGAGTAAAGGACACGATGATGATGATGATATATAGCTACTGAAAATAAAAGTTACATGTTCGATATAGTCATATACACATCCGAAACACCTCACGAAAATCAGAAAAACAAGAAAATATTAGAATACTATTTTAGGATAATTTACTTAATTTCTGGATATCAATTATAGTAGCTGCTATAGTCATACCCGTCAAACATTCCCTGATAAAAAAATAGCTATAAAAATAGAGAAATTATCGATATTTTATGTCAAATTATGAAATTACTTTTTACGAGAAATTATCGACATTTTATGTCAAATTATGAAATTACTTTTTACGAGAAATTATCGACATTTTATGTCAAATTATGAAATTACCAAGTTTTTTTCTTACTCGATCTATTTGTATAATTTCAAGCCACGCTTCACTTGAATTGTACGCTAATTCGACATAAAATGTATGTAACTACGCACGCAAAAATCTACGAGATTTATGTGCAAAAATCCATGCAACTTTGATTAAGAATTTTGCACATAAATTTGCACGTAATTAATAAGTTAGCGCGACATGAGCACATGAGAACCATACAGTTATATCTGATACGTAATTAATATTTAGTTAGAACTGTATGGTTCTCACATCGCGAGAACAACCTAAACAATTGTTTTTATTTTAATGAACGTAGAAACTCAAAAATGTAGAGATATTACATGTAAATTGCATTTTTAATTTGTGCCCAATTCAAATAATGCAAAATGTGTTGGTAAAGTGCATATAGATTATATTTCAAAATTGCATGTAAAATTTTCTTAATGTTTGACACGAAAATTTGCACACAATTTTTTCTAAATTCCACGTTGCCTTTTGTGTGCATTTCAATGCAAATAACGTGCAATTTTTCTAATTGAATGAAAAAGTTTTGTTTTAATTTCTAAATGTTCGTCAATATCAGAAAATTCTAAAATTATGAACCCTCTCTTTACTAGCTTACCCGATAAAGGACATTATGAAAAATAAATAAAAAATAAATTCTTATATAAAATATCAAAAAAATTAATCTTAATAATATTTTTTATTTAATATATGTGAATCAGATAAAGCTTTAAGTTTATATACAAATAGTACTTTCGTTAGAGCCACTCAAGAATTAAAATGAAAATAAAAACAAGAAAACACAAAACAGAAAAAAAATCGGTCCGAGAGCACCCAGCATAACTGGGATGCTGCTTTTACTATATTTTAATATTTGAAACCAAAACATTATCTATTAGTTCACATTTTTAAACAGAAAATGTGAAATAATAGATATTTACAACAACAAAAAATAAGATGAAAGACCCCTTGTCTTTATCCAAATGGAATACCAGAGTATAGCGGCGCTTAAGACCCACCCACAAAAAATTGACCAAAAACCGTAAACCTGTCTCTATATGTTCAATGTTCATATTTTTCGGCATAAAAAAAATGGTAATATAGATGAAGCCCAACTTTCCCTTTGACCTAGAGACCCCAAATACAATCCCAAATTCAAAGACCGCACTAATAATTACGTACGCCCTTAAAAATTTGGCCAAATCCGTCTATCCGTAAAAAATTTTCTTCATAAAATTTCTGCCATTTTTATAAAAAAATTATAGTATGAGAGCCCCCTTAACCTATGACTTAGAGTCTTCAAATGCAATCTTAAAAACTCAACTCCACCATTTTGACAAATCCGTCTATTATTAAAAAAGTTTCTATATATGCTCATATTTTTCGGCAAATTTTAGATAAAAAAATCGTTTGGGACAATTTAAAAAAATCGTATAAGAGCTCTCCTTCACATTTGACCTATAGAGACTCCAAATGCAGACCCAGAGTATAGATAAACCCACTAAAAACTCTTCCTAACTAAAATTTGGCCAAAACAGTCTACTGGTAAAAAACTTTCTCTATATGCTCAATTTTTCGGCCTATTTAAAAAAAAATTATATCAGACACCCCCTTCATCTTTGACCTAGAAACTCCAACTGCAATCCCAGAGAATTGGACAACTAATAACTCATCCTCACCAAAAATTGGCCAAATCCCTCGACTAATGTAAAACTTTCTTGTGTCTGATATTTTGCTGACGGACGCACGGCGGGCACTTTGTATTTTCTAGTTTTTCTGAATCAGGGCATCATAAAACGAGAAAAAACATGGTCCCGGCAATTGGACCATTTTGAGGTAAATTAAAGCTTGTACTATTTACATGCATTATCCATATATCATATGGATTTTTTGTATAAAAGCAAAAAACCACCAAAAATATAAACTGGTTTTATTCTATAAAGTTTCGTGTACGTATTGTTGTTTTGACCATACATTTTGTGGTATGTTTTTGTTTTTAAAGTTTTTGGCGTTTTTTTGTTGTTTGGTTTTTCAAAAAAAAAAAAAAAACGAATTGATGAAGTTCACGTTTAAGAGTGCAATTTCGTTTTTTTTTTGTTTAATTCTTCTTTTTTTGCGCTTCTCTATATTACTCGACCCAATCAGAAGAAGCGCATTTATTTTATGTTTATATATAAACCTATTATGTCTGAATGATATACGATGGCAAAAAAATACACATTTATGTTTTTTATATCTTTTGACCAGAGCTGGATGCCCGCGGATTTAATTAAGAGACATACTAGTCATGTGCTTGCGCAGGCTCATAGATTTTAGAAGTTTAGCGAATCTAAAGTTCAGCGTAAATGTTCCAAATATATGAACCCACCTTTGCACTTCTATTTATATATATATATATATATATATATATTAGCGAACCTTTATGGTAGTGTTGGTTTGTTCAATTGCGAATGGCCAACAGTGTCGATTTTTTTTATTGGTTGGTACCACAGCTCAATACAAAAATTCAATTTGGTTTTTGTTGTTGGGACCATTTCATATACAAATTGTTGTTGTAAATTTCCAGTTGTCCGGTCGCAAAGGAACAAACTAACACTAACATTAAGGCTCGTTATTATATTTATATATACATATAATATAATCATCTCCCGATAAAAATAAAATTTGCCTTTTTTTGGGGGAAACGCATTCTTTTGGCAGCGGATTTGGTCAAAGTTATACAAAAATCCTTTTCATTGAAAGGGAAGAGGGTGAAATGGTAAGTGTCATATGAAAGGTATTTGAAACAAATAAAAGCGGATTACAAATGGACTCAGCTGGGCGGAGGGGTGGGTATTGTCTATACAAATGTGTGAGGAACAGATGACTGAGGAGTTTTTGGTATCATATTAAAGGTATTTGAAATACCTATACAACTTACAAGTCAAAAAATACCACTCTTAACATTTCCCTCTCTTCCATTTTGTATTTTGTAACTTTAACTCCATCGTCTATACCGAAAGGGGACATTTTGAACAAAAAAGTGGTCATATATTTTTTTTAGCAGAATTTCATTCTCGATAGGATAAAGGAAAAGGGTCATATTTGGATCATTTACGCTATACAGTAGTTTAGCCAGAAGTTAGGTTTTTTGAGCCACTTTTACGAAAATAAGGGATGGGTTTATATTTGGATCATTTACGCTATACTGTCTAGTTTAGCCAAAAGTTTAGCTCTTTGGGCCAATTTGAGTAAAATTTAGAAAAACAGACTAGACTAGTGTGTTGTTCACGCTTTTCTTTTCCTGCAGGAATAACAGAGACTTTAGAAAGCATTTGGTTTATAGGTTCTTATGACAATTATGCTCTAAGTTTTTAACGAAAATTTAGGTAATTTGGCACTCGATTTTTAAAATGTTTGAACTATCTAATAAATTGACTCTGCACTATGCGCGGCAATCAACTCTTCTAACTATATAAACATATAAACCTCAAATCTACCAAATAAAGAAATAAAATCATAAAAAAACAGCGAAAAAAGACCATCTTTCGTGCAGTCTGCCCCATAGCGCTAGCTATTTATTGTATAATTATATAATGTTGTGTTAGCAAAATGCACAAGTTATTTTTTTGGTGGCCCAGCGATTTTCGCGCCATACAACTATATCGCTGCGCGCAAATCAGTGGCGAGAGGTTGATTCTATTAAGTAGAGGCAACAGGAAAATAATATAAAATCTCTTTAGCAAATATAAACCAAGTTATTATTTTGAGAATATAATAGCTTTTTGAAGAATTTCTTAATAGGAATTCTAAAGAAATTGTTGATCAAATCATAAAGAAATCTAGAATTTCATAAATTTTTTTTATTACAACTAATGTGATTTGAAAGAAATTTTTAAATGTTTAGTTTTCATTAATACAAGATTTTAATAAATAATAATGTAAAAAACAAAAAAAAATAAGAGAAATTACAGAAAACTACGTCTTTTGATCAAATTTTCGTTTCAATAATTTCATTAAAATCACATTAGTTTCAGTAAGAACTTAAAGATTGCATTAAAGTACTAGTAGATTTCAGTTCGTAATTAAAATTCACGTCAGATTCCGTCAATTTTGAAAGAAAGTTAATTTATGAAAATCTAATGAGTGTCTTTCTTGAAATTTCATGAACATTCATTGTCGATATTTTAACTATTTTCTATAACATTTTTTTTTACAAAATTAGAAAAATAAAAAAATGTCGAGTTCATAAATATTCCGATGATTTTCCTATTGCTCCCCTTACACCTCTCGCCACTGACGTAAATCTATGTACCAAAATAAACTCCAATAAACATAAACAACAAAAAACTGATTTAGCGAAAATGTGCTTTTTGTTTTGTAATTTAAGCTGAGCTATATTATTAATTTAAATTATTTAAAGTTTTTATTATTTATATATACAGAGCTGCTGCTGCTCTGATGGATGTGTGAGACTTTTGCTGCTCAAACGATGTCTAGGTATATATAGATTTTAGAATTTCTTGGCCAATTCTAGAAGGTCATTTAAGTAAGGTAGATTTTATCCATCGTGAATATTTTGTGTTTAAGAATGAAGAATGACTTGAATAATTTATATGCTTTTATATAAGATGCTTTAACACACACATGATGCGCAGTTGAAGAGGAACTAACTATATAGACAACATTCGTTGTTTTTTTGCCATCATATAAATTTTATTTTTGGCGATTTTTTGTTAGCGCAAAAATATTAAATCTAACAAACAATGAAGTATACAGGTATTTATATTCGTGAAATTCTATATGCGCCGAATATAAAGATTTTTTGTTGTTGTTCAAGAATCTTATATGAGCGAAAACAATAATAAATCATTTAAAAATTATTAACTTATAAATTAGCATTTTGCGCACATAAATAAAAAGAAGAAAAATCGGGCGCTTTACTAACCTATAATATGCGCTTCACCATGCCATAGCGCGATAATTGGACAGTTTTTTCTTTATACGCTTTTATGGCAATAATTTTGAAATTTATATTGCAAATTTACACGCTAATCTGCATAAAATTTAAAAATCGATTAAAAAGCATATCTTTGGGAGGAGGTAATACTTGTAAAGTTAAAAGAGATGAATATATGGAGGCTATAGAGACAGTTGATGGATAAGTTCTGAAGCTATATAAGTTGCTTTTAGAAAAAAAGATAATATAGTGAAGAGGAATTAAGCTAACGCCTTGTAAAAGCAATCACAATCTTTAGACATTTCTAAACGAATTCCGAAACAAGAAAAATCGTGGATTTTTTTCCAAAATATAAACTCAACAGATTTTGATGCAAAAAAATGAATGGATTGAGAACTGCCTTGGAAATCGATAAAATGTTATAATCAAGTTTTTTCTTAAGTATAAACACAATAAAAGTTCGGCCTACAATAAATCTAATATTTATCAACAAGTACAAAAAATAAATTAAATTTTTTGTATTAATTATGTGCGATAGCAACATTTTACAACAGATGTATTAAACAAAATTTACTCTATATGCGAAAGTGCAAGTCTTTCGAGTCAAGGGAACACATAGAAATATTATTATTTATAATACGATTATATACAGGATGTAAAAGACTTCGAAGATTTCAAGATAGTTTTTGATGCGTTTTTTTGTTTGTGGAATGCTTCTGATGAAGAATTAATCCCGAAATAATTCATATTAATTTAACTGAAGCGGTTAGGATTATATTTTATTTATTATTATATTTAATGCTACCAAAAACTATTATTTAATTTTAAATAAATAGTCACTCTGTGCCATTCTGAGATACATTTATTTATAGCTTTCGTTATAATAATAATCATAATGTGGTTCATTCTTATCGTCGAAAAGTTATAATAAATTTCAATTCTTATCATTTATTTACTTATATAGATATTTAGTTTTATAGCTTTTATACATATATATATATAACAAATGTGTAAACATAACATGTTTTATATAGTAATAAAATATATTTGAATAAATATTTACCAAAAAAATAAGAAATTATTCTTCTTAAGATGACATTCATATAAGGGGTTTTGAGAACAAGATTGATATAATATTGAAAATTTATTGTCAGTGGCGAAGAGACAAATAAATACGTTTTTTTACCCTATAATCGAAAAGTTTTTATGAATTTTTAAATTTTTATATATTATTTAGATTTGTTTTCTTAATTTATCGAAGTTGTTTGAATGATATCTAAAAATCACTTCATCTATATATTAAGATATAAGGAATATTCGTCTAGACTATCTCTATAGCTTTACTCCTGTATGCTAGATATTCAAAATTCCAGTTGTCATGTGGTATAGACATAATGAAAGTACATAATATTTGATATTTTCTTGTAAATCTAGTACTTTTTAAGTATATATTTATTACAATTTTTAGTTTAAATTATATTTTGTTTAGTTTAAGTCATTGAAAATAAATAAATAAAACAATTTTGAAAAAAAAAAAAATTAAAAATTTTTCCTTCATGTATTTGTGTATAATTACCTTTGATTATATAAGTATATTTTATATCAATAAAGTTATTTATTTTGTAGATTAGACGACAGTTTTCAAAAAATATGTTTCTTATTTTATTTACTTTTTAAATTCTATACCATGATATACGTAAGAAAGTAATATTTTTTAATCATAAAAATGGAAAATATTATAAAGTCAACTCTCTACTTATAAACCGCATAAAGTCCAATTTAGTAAGATAACCTAAGATAAGCAACAAACGCACTTATAGGAAATGTAGAAAAATATTATATTTGCAGTTGATGCGAGATAACGAGCGACTTAACAAAATATTATTATAAACATTTTTTTTTCATTAACAACAACATTGCGTTTATTTTTATTTGGACTATTTAACCCCATTATACAAATGATTGATTGGGGCGTAGTGTGGGGTATGCTGTGTATCATATATGGTATTTAAAAATTTTAAATACATACAATTTAAAAAAATATATAGATAGATTCGACCCTTTAAGGCAGAGGGATGGGAAAACCGCATATTTTTAGATGTTTTTTTTATCAAAATTTTGCTTTTTAAAATGAAACAATTTATTTGTGGAATCAAATTTTTGAATGAAGAGAGGGTAAAAATCTAAAAAATACTTGTATTGTGCTCCACTTCTCCGTTCAGAGAGTCGAATCGTCAAACTTTAACCTCATTTCCTCTGGGGTTGACTATCTACAAGATGGAAACGGTGGGATCATTTTTGGAAATGTGTCGCTCTCCCGTATTTCACCCTTATTCTCTGTTCAAAGTAATAAGCTTTTTAACTGCAAATATATATACTCAACATTTAAATAAGATACGCTTTTTCGCGATTAGAACAGAGGCCCGATCATGAAACTCGATATTATCGGTATCGAGTCGATATTGAATACCGATACGATCGAATGTAGATATTATGACTTCTCGATCGGATCGAGTATTTAAAATAATCCAATTAAAAGTGACAATAAAGTCTGCCGTGGCTCTAACGCTATAATAGAAATGACGTTCGTCACTTTAAAGCAAATATTTATTTTATTTATATAACTCAAAGTTGTCGACAATAACGAGAAACACATCATAACAGCACTCATCGATATTATCTCGATGGTATCGAAATTTCATAATAGCTATTTTTATCGGGTCGAGTTTCATGATCGCGCCTCAGCTTAATAAAAATTATTTATTAAATTATTTTGTAAAAAAAATGTTGTATATGGAGGGTAATTAAAATCGCATTTTGTTTATTGTGTGGAAAGACTATCTAAATGAGTAAACATTTTTTCTTTACACTATATAATACTAAAGGTAGTTAACACTTTGCGAATTTATTTATTTTTATTTTTTATATTAATAATTTAAATTCAAGGATTGTGTCTATAAATAAAATGTTTTTATTTTTATTTTTATATGGTTTTAATTTTTCAACAAATAAATCAATATTTTTGTTTACCTAACCCCATATTTTATTATAAAAAAAATAAAAACAAATATCATCTGGCAGATAAAATGTGTTTGTAATTTTTAAAAAAAAAAAATTTTTAATTTTTTTGTATTAGTTTTCAAAGGATTTTAGAATACATAGAACTCTATACTTTTAAATTTTTTTTTCATTCTGGAGAAAACAAAGATTTTTACAATTTTCTTTGTTGTTTGAAGAGAACCTTTCTTACCTATATCGGATTTTTCCGATTTTTATTCTCCGGAGCTGGCCGTAGGCAGTGGCGTAGACAGGGGGGGGGTAATAATACAAAATTTAACATATAAAAAGTTTTTAAGAATATGCACAAGCTAATTTATAAATTCTTTTTTTGTGTGTAGCTAGTGTGACGGTTTCATTAACTTGTCACTAGGATACAAAAACTTAAAATTAAAATTTATATTTTATATTAGATAAAAGAGAAGATTGCTTATAAATAAAAACATTTCTCGATTTATTAGATCCGCCTCAGATTTATTGAAATATCTGCCGATGATATACTCGATATTATGTCAAAATCTGGACCTCGTGGACTACAAATTTTAAATTATAAAAATATAGTTAGGTACCTTCTGATGTGTATAAAGTATTTCTTATAGTAAGGATTACCAACTGTCTTCTTTAACCCCAGGATTCTCAACTAGGTCTAGCCAAACCTTTAGCATATAAAAATCTGTCTAAATTTTTTTGGTGCGGTTTAGAGCCAAACCCGTCCATGACTTCCTCAAAGTAGATATGCCGTACGCAATGAGCACGAAAACAGACTGTTTTCGTGTTTGGTTCATACCTTTTTTCAGTCGACAACCGAAAATCCCTGAAATTTTTTTATAGGTCTGCGCAGAATTATATACATTTTATATGCTTGTTCGGATTATAAACCAATTTTTACATGGTACACTTAGTAAGTATAGCATCCACGTTCAAACTATAAACATCTATAAACACATAAACACACAAACCCGCCTGTCATCCCATACAAAATATATATAGATCTGCACAGACCTAAAAAAAAGTTGGCGTCAAAAAATATCTGAACATCCTAGGGTTAAACCAAAGCAACGTAAGAGTCACATATTTTTAGTTACACACATTAAGTATAGCATCGACGTTCGAACA
This sequence comes from Diadocidia ferruginosa, assembly GCA_027564275.1. Taxonomy (NCBI): domain Eukaryota; kingdom Metazoa; phylum Arthropoda; class Insecta; order Diptera; family Diadocidiidae; genus Diadocidia; species Diadocidia ferruginosa. The sequence goes on along the minus strand of JANSTW010085669.1, from coordinate 9,520 downwards.
AAAAAATCTATAAACACGCTAACCTGCCTGTCATCCCATACAAAATATAATATATGCACAGACCTAAAAATGCGCCAAAAAATGCGTGAACATCCTAGGGTTAAAAAATATCAAATCTTAGACCCAGTTAAAGATATTAATTATGCTTCTTTTGGATCGAATAGATAAAGATTGGGTCTTTTATATACTTTTATGACGATTCCCCATAAAATGATATCTAATTTTTCTTATCTGTTATCAAAAATAGGACATTTTAAAATTAAAAAAAAAAGTATAAAATAATTATTTAAATTAGAATGAAAAATGTAAAACAAAAAGTAATGAGTTTGAAAATTTTTCTGACCCGTGAGGATGGATATAGAGTATATCCGAAAACAGTTCGGTCTTTTAATAAAAATTGTGTCATATTTAATTTAATTTACGTGGTTTATTTTATTTTGTATGTTCAGTTTATTGTGTGTCACAGTAAGGAGTTTAAGTTTTTCAAATTAATAATTATTTGTGGTGGCACAGTGCTCAAAAACTCATTTTTTAATATTAATAAAATAATATTTTCGATGCTTGGGCTTTTTGATGGCAAGGCATTATACGATGCGAGCGCATTTTGATGTCAGGGCTTTTCAGTGCTACGGCGCGGCATAGATTTAAAATTTTAATCAAAATAATTTAAAAAGTGTTCTTTTTGAAATTTTGATTTTATATTAAAAAAGTCTTCTTTGTTCTTGCAAAAAAAGCCTTTGTACTTAGATTTTGTATAAATATTAGCAGGTTTTAAGCAGCAGCACTATGAAAAGTTGCTGAGCAGCAGCAACATATAAAAAAAAATACTCGAGCAGGTTAAGCAGGCTTAAAAAAAGTTGCTAGCAGCAGCAGCAATTTTTTCAATAACAAGTAACAAGTTACAAAAAGGAGTTTCAGAAACCGTACATAATAACCAAACTCCATTGTATAAAAATATATTATGGGGTGCGTTCATTTAGACAAAATTATGCCACGTATTTTCGTAAGTGTGATACATTAGCTACATTAATAGGGATGATTCAATTATCAGGTTTTCCCGATAAGCGGTGATTATATGACTCATTTTGAGTAAGAAATCATATAAGAGGGAGGGGTCAATTTTTCATATTTACCGAATTACATAATTTAAATAATTCAGTGGGTCCCTGGAAAAAGATTGTAAGTGCACTTACCATACTATTTGAGATAAAACCAGATTTGAATTCCCCATGTCAATCTGCATATACTGAGTAAAATTCATATTTATATCAGCCAAACTAACGAAGTTATAACACTTTTAAAAATAAAAAAATGTATAGCTGCTTAGCTTATGTAAAACCAAAACTTTAAATCGATTTTCTGTAAAATCAACTTTTGGACGTTACAATCTTTTTCCAGGGACCCACACTTATTCTAGTACTTCTAATTTATACGAGTGTATAAAAGATTATATTTAAAAAATGTTTTATTTTTTCAAGTTTTGTTTCTTTAAAATTTGCGACAGCATTACCACGGGTGATTTCAAATCACTATAACTGTCAATGGAGTTCCTCAGTCACTCTGAGGAAGGGAACGTAGGTTCCGAAACGGTTTATTTTTTAAGTTTAACGAATAGACCATTTTCAACAGACATTCTGTATCTACTATATCAATTCCCACTATCCAGTACTACTACTACACACATATAATATATAATTATAAAAGGTGTTGATGTTTTTTATGTTTAGTTTATTTAAAAGCTTTTCAATAATTAAATAAAGAAAAAATATTTATTCTCGTTTTAATTTTTTTAATGTAAAAAGAATAAAGATAAATTACAAATTTTCGTACACATAGTAAAAATTGTTACACATTATTATTATTTGTATAATTTATTATACAGAGCATATATATAAGATTACGATAACTTATATACAGAATTTGACTTACTGGCGCACATATAGAACAAATTTTCTTTTAACTTTTTAACATTATATGTTTAGTTATTTTCACATACATAAGAAAATATTTTAGCAAAAAAGATAAAACGAGACATTGCATAAATAAAAAGAATATTAATGCTGTAATATGTAAGAGTTTGTAGAGGTCATCAAACAACATTTTATCCAGGATTTAAAAAATGTATATTTTTTTAAATATAAACAGGAAGATGTTGTATACAGACAATATTTTTTCGTTGGAATAAACACAATTAATGTGTATCATTTTTTACTATAATATACAAGAAAAAACAAACATTTTTTTCTTTTCTATATAAATTGTAAATATTTAACGTTTAGGAAAAACTTGTTTTGGGGCGAAAAGAAACATAATGAAAGTGATAATCTCGCCTTTAAAACAATTTCGTCTAACACTATAATAAAAAAATATTGCTATTTCGAATAAAGGCCGCATTATATAAAGAAAACTTCCTCTAATTTTCTTACAATTTTTTTAATATTGCATAATCCGCGCAGTTGACGCCGTATACTTTTCCGCATTATTATTATATACGCGAAAATATCGCTTATAATAAAGGAAATTTTCGGAAATTATGTAATTTAACGTGTTTTTCGATTATTTTTTTATTTTATATAGTTTGCTATTATTCAGGTTTATATCGAAATTTATATAATCTTAATTCCTGTTTTAGAAGCTATAAAGTTATTTAACAAAAAACTTATAATCTTGCATCTGTATAGATGCCAAGGCATTAAATGTATTATACAATTTGCTATAATGCGGTATTAATGTAACACATTTTCTAATGTTATAGATATTTATAAATTTATATCTAAAATACATTTTAAATATATAGTTGTTATGTGTCATTCGATATGATAAGCTCTAAGCTTCTATAAAATGTACAGAAGATTTAATTGTAATTTTTAACATTTATTTTCGGTTAGCTTTATACTACAAACGTTAAGTTTAAGTGGTTTTGCTTTTTTAGCTTTTATAAACTAAAATAATTTATTTATGATATTTAAATTTCTTAAAATTTAATGAATATAAAAATATAAAATGATTCTCAACTAAATCAATTTCGTTCCTTATATACCTACTATTTTTGCATTTGTCACTGCGTGACATTTTTTTTAAATTTTTATAAGTATCTAAATCATCTAGGAATTTTTGAGAAAAACGAGATTTGTTTTTTTATAATTTTATTCAGTTTTTGGTATAAGATTTTAAAGATTTTAAAGATTGTGTATTTGTATAGGATTCCTGATAAAAATCACAGCCGAGACAAACAAGCAGATATTTCACCCCATACAATAAAATTATCCTCTTTTACGGGTGGACTTTTTTTTTGGCTTTACTATATATATTATACATATGAAAAATCGGTAAAATAGCCCTATATGTTGTCTTAAAATAAAGGACACGATGTGATCATACTAAATCTCATAAAATTCAAATATTCCTTTATAAATTATACAAGAATTTAATCTTTTTTATTTAAAATTGTAATTACCTTTATTTAATTCATTTAGATTGTTATCATACGAACAATAAAATTTAATGCATATAAAAAAGGACATTAGAGATTTTTTAATTTAAATTTAATTTATTGTAATGCCTACATAAATAAAGAAAATAGAGTAAAAAAGGATAATATATTTTTAAATTTTATATTTGTATATATATTTTTTTAGAGATTTAGAATATATTTGTTATGCTTAACATTTAACTGCACTTTACAGGATAAATTCGCGGCTTCATGCACAAAATATTCTGAGATCGATCCATAGGGATATACTCAAAAATATAGCAATTGTACTGAAAAACCTGACAATATTATTATAATACGTTATAAAATCTATATTTTCAGATATATATCTGCAGAGGACAGGATTCAGGAATCAAGATCATAATGATAGATCTGAAAACTTGTATTTTTAATCTATATCTGTTGGTATATTATAGGCGTACAATGGCTTTAAGTGACTTCCGGGCCAATGCAATCGGGATTTGATAAACACCTGCAGATGAAGATGATGTCCCAGTTGTAAAAAATTTCTGGCATTAGACCGATTTCGAACCCTCAACCTCTCGAACTATATGCTCAAATAATACTTTTCCTAATAATTTCATATATGGGTTATTATATGTTAAGCATTTATGTTTATATAAATTATATTTAATAAACATGATTAGATGATAATTTATCAGCAAATATATAGTATACAGTATACACAATAATGATAAAAGATCATCTTATTATAATAAAAGTATATTGTTATCGTTATACGATAAACATCTGTTTTATCATTGCGTGTGCTTTCCAATAATTTTCTTTTATTTTAAGTGCGTATACATTTCACATAACAATGAAATATCAGAAAAAGAAAAACACATAAGATGTATAAAAATAAACTATAAGAATAGAAGTATATCAACAAAAGCTTTTTTTTTCAGTTTACATCTAAAATATGTTCGCATTTTTATACTAAAACGATAATATATAAATTTGTTGGTTAAGTGCTTACGGCTATATAGCGATTTGTTTAGTTAACGCTATTTCCTCATATTTCGTAAAAGATTTTCTTTTTTTTTCTTTTGACCTGAAACCAACTCTTTTTTTCTATTTTCTATTTATTTATATATCATATTCCCGTATTTATATATTATTGTGTACATAACTATTTATATATAAATTTATATTTTGGCAACAAAATTCTGGCGTTTTTTTTCAGCTAAATGTATACTAAACTCGACTTTTCGGGTTTTAAATATATGTTACTAACTTATATGAAACGATATTGTTTTTTAACATATCTTTTTTGGTTGGTTTATTTATTTGTATGTTATTTTTAAGTTTTCCAAAATTTATTGTCTTAACTTTACATTAGAAAAGATTGAAAAGTTTTTTATTTTATTTTAAATTTTGTGTTTCAAAATCTTAAATTTCTATTTACTTAAATTAATGCAAAAACAGAATTTAGTTATTTTATTTATAAGAGACGATATTTATTTTAAAGGAATTACATTTTGTATATTTGAAGGCATTTTTGAATACTTTATTTATTAGAAGAATATATGAGACCATTGGTCATATAATTATAAAGAAAATTGAAGACGATTATGATATTTAGAAAAAAAAATTGTTTAATTTTAATAATATAATACTCTACAATAATAATAATATAATATTACGGATAATTTCAAAACGTTTACTTTTACTAATTTTTTTCTTTAAAATGCTTTTTAAATTTACTTTTGAATCATTATTTTTTAATTCTACATTATCATTAGAAATTTTCTTATTTTTATTAAATTTTGTTATAGAATCTAATAATGTCCTTGGCTTAAAACTAAACATCAGATCAGACGGTGATATGCCTGTAGAAGCGCTTGGTGTATTTCTAAAAGATATCAAAAAATTACTAATTTTAGCTTGAATAGAAATATTTTTAGTTCTCTGATCAATTAATGCTTTTCTTAAACTAATTTTTGTTGTTTGAACATTTCTCTCTGATCTTCCATTGCTTTGGGCATGGTATTCAGGCGTAGGAGTAAATTTTATGTTATTCATAGTACAAAAACTTGACCAATGCTTGGAATTAAATGGTGGTCCATTATCTGTAGCAATTTCAATTGGACAACCGTAAACCGCAAAATTAATACATAATTTTTCAATTACTTTACTACAAGATGTTCCCTTCATCAAAATAGCATCAACAAATTTTGAATACGCGTCAACTAAAATTAAAACTGTATTTCCTTCGAAATAAAAAAAATCTAAATGTATACGTTCATACGGTTTATACACTTTTGGCCATTCAAACAAATTTACATTCGAATTTTTTCTTCTCAAAACATTACAAACTTTACAACATTGCACGAATTCTTCTAAATCCTTGTCTATGCCAAGCCACCAAACTTGCTTTCTTGCTAATTCCTTCATCCGAGAAATACCTATATGATTTGAGTGTAAAACACTTAAAATTTCATTTTGAAATTTTCCAGGAATAACCAATCTTGGACCATAATAAAGACAGTCATTTTCGATTGACAATGACGTACTCTTTTGTTCATATCTAGCTAAACTTCCATCATAAAAACCATTCATAAGGGCATCAACCACTTTTACTAAAATTATATCTTCTTTCGTCGCTTTCTTTATTATTTCAGGATTCAAAGGTAAAATTTCACTAAAATTGAAATTATTTACATCGTCACTCTTTATACCAGTTGCACATGGAAGCGGTAAACGTGATAAAGCATCTGCATGCTTAACTTTATTCGATGGCTTGTAAATAATTTCACACTTGTAATTCATTAGAATTATTGCCCATCTTTGTAAACGTGCAGCAGCAACTGCAGAATTTGCTTTATTGCTTTTATTTCCAAATATTTGAGGCAATGCTTTTTGATCAGTGTAAATAATTACATTTAGTCCGTAAATATACTTGTGAAATTTTTTCACAGCGAAGACAATAGCTAATGCCTCGCGGTGAATTTGAGAATAATTACGTTCAGCTGGGGATAATGAAGAAGACGCAAACAAAATTGGTCTCTCCACACCAGAAATAACATGTGATAGCACAGCTCCTACTCCATATGGAGAAGCATCACATGTAATTGTCAACTGTTTCGATGGATCATAATGAACCAAAATTCTATTTTCCAATAATAATTGCTTGCTTCTTTGAAATGAAACTTCGCATTCTTGACTCCAATCAAATTTCACATCTTTTCTTAAAAGATTGTATAAGGCGTGAATTTCATTCGATAAATTTGGGATAAATTTCCCATAAAAGTTTAGAAGACCTAAATACGACTGAAGTTGCGATAAATCTTTTGGAGCGGGAGCATTTACTATCGCATCAATTTTCTTTGCATTTGGCTGAATACCTAACTCGGTTATTTCATGGCCTAAATACTCCACTTTATTTTTGAAAAATTTACATTTTTCCAAATTTACTTTAATATTGAAAGAATTCAATCTTTGTAAAACATCTCTCAAATGTACAGAACACTCATCTCTATCTTCACCTCCAACAATTACGTCATCCAAATAAGCTTGAACTTTAGGTATACCTTTTAAAACTTCATCAATTACATTTTGAAAAATGGATGGCGCTGAAGACAAACCAAAAACCAATCTCGTGTATCTAAACAAGCCTTTATGAGTGTTGATAGTCAGTAAATACTTTGAACTGTCCTTTACTTTTAATTGCAAATATGCCAACGACAGATCTAGAACACAAAAATACTTACATCCACCAAATGAAGCAAAAATATCATCCATACGCGGAATAGGATAATTATCCGTTTCCACTACTTTATTAATTGTCCTTGAACAATCCACACAAATTCGGATGTCCCCATTCTTTTTCTCTACAACTACTATTGGAGAAGCCCACTGACTATATCTTACTGGCTCTAAAATTCCATCTTTGCATAGCTTTTCCAAATGTTTTTCAACTTTGGGTCTCATACCAAAAGGTAAACTATAAGGCTTGCAAAAAATTGGATCAACTGATTCGTTAGACAACATAATAACTGCTTCAAACATTTTAATTGGCTCCGAAAAATCATTTGAAAAAACTTTTGGAAATTCATTTTTTATTTTTTCAATCTCACTATCCAGCATACATACTTTTACAATATTTTGTATTTCAACATTTTCATTTAATTCATTTGAAAAACTTAAAATTTTTTTCCAATCGGAATTTAATATATTTAACCATTCTCTACCAAGCAATGGTTTAAAACTTCTGTTGCTATTAATAACATAAAAATTCAAATGATAGATTTTTTTATTAAATTCAACTTTTACTACGGCTACACCAACCACTTCAACTGCATGACCCGTCACGACGCTCATATGTTTTGTTGTTCTAGAAATACAAATATTATTAAACAATTCTTTATATAATTTAAAACTAATTATGCTAGCAAAAGAACCTGTATCAATTTCAAAAACTAAATTTATACCTTCTACCAATAATGATGTTGTTAATGGATCAACCGATGAAATCTTATTAATTACCAAACCCAATTGTAGATCTTCTTCTTCGTAGTGAGATTCTTCTTGAGGATTTGAAATTTTGTTGATTTTTCTTGATGTCGACGGTTGATTTTGATAACAGTGACTTGCATAATGCCCCATTTTATGGCATATAAAACATTTTATGTGAGGATACTTCTGCTTACCATGATTTCGATTTTGTTGTTGTCCGTTTTTAACTTCCTTAAACCGGGAATTATTTGATGAAGATCGATGTCTGCTTTGTTTACGCCGTCTAGAAGAACTTCTATTTCTCCCATATCGTTGATTCGATGAATTATTTTGTATATGATTACCACGGATAAAATTAATTTCGTTTGGTTTCATATATTTCACATCTTTTTCAGTCATTTCATACGTCTTTGATATTTCACAAGCTTTATCAAACGTAATATTTATTTCATTCAATAATCTTGACTGTATTTTCTCATTCCAAATACCTGCCACAAACCTGTCACGTAACGCATCTTCTAAAAACGTACCAAAATTACATGTTTGTGCCAATGTTTTTAACTCCAAAATATATTCCGATAAACTTTCATTTGTTAACTGCTGCCTCTTATTAAACTTGAATCGTTCCGCAATTTCATTATGTTTTGGTTTAAAATATCGTCTGAGATTTTCAATTGCTTCCTCATATTTAACTGCTTTAATTTCTCTTGGTGCCATTAACGATTTTAAAATTTTGTATGCATCAGGTCCCACAAATGATACAAAATAAGTTAATTTCTGACTTGTCAGAATTATATTATTTAACGCTATAAGATTTTCAAATCTCTCTACGTATACATCAAAATCATCATCAATTACGAAATACTCAATACTTCCAATAAAGTTTTTATAAGCCATTTGGTTCTGTAAAACACTGGATGTAAATGTATTTGATGATGGAGATCCACTTGCAGATGTGTTAGCACTAGTTTCATTTTTGTCTGTTTCCACCATACTTATAATATTTATTAGAATATCAATATGTGTTAAATGTTAATCTCTTATATACATTACACGCACAATTGTTTCGATTATTCCAAATAATTAATCCAATAACTATATAAAATATGATATACGGTATTTTATATTTATAATAGGTGTATGTACATTGTACAATTAGCAATGTTTGAAAAGAACCTTTTCTTTACAATATAACCACATGTATATAATAATTTTTTTTTTCACAATTGATACTTTCTAAATTCTTCCTTTTTTTCCAGAATATGTATGTTGCACCTTCTTGTAGCCACACTAAGTATATGCAATATATTAAATCGTCTTATAATAAATTAGATTGTCACGCAACACACTATGTATTTGCACGTATAGATCCGGTTAACTAATTCTATTGTGCGTAGAACCACGCCACAATTTTTCCGAAACTTAAAATTTTTAACTTTCCTTACTTATTTTGTTTTAATAATAAAACAAAATTCTCGTCCTCGTCGCCAAATGTTATATCCTCTTATCAGGATGACCGGTCTAGGATATATCACTTCGATGATATTCCTAAAGGGGAAAACGTTCTAC
>JANSTW010085558.1:0-19091 GCA_027564275.1 Diadocidia ferruginosa | reverse complement strand
TTTTTTTCCGAATTTGGCTTTAAATCGATATATTTGATGGATTTATAGATTTTATCGATTTCAAATAATGTTAAATTTAGTTTTTAATAATATTTTAATAAATCTACATGAACATTAATAAATTATTTCAAATTTAAAAAAAAAGTTCGGAGAAAATTCCGTGCGGAACGTATTACATAATTAGGCCTCAGATATGCTGGAAGCTTTTGGACAGATTTTTTCCAATTCAGCCTAAATCGCCATTTGCATCCAGTTTTGGAATTTGTTAAGGTAAAACTGGATTCTTTGTGATGCGAAAAAGTGATCTTCGTGAGAAGCCATTATAGCCGCCTATCGTCTGCGATTGCTTACTATTGTTGTGTTATTAGACACTGGTAATTTCGATGAAAATATTATGCAAAGAATAGGTCCTATGGCACACTTCCTAGGGGTACTTTAGGCGTTCTTTCATTGTTTTGAGAACTGAAATTGTTATGAAAATGAGATGGATACTCGAGAGTCGAGGTATATATTTAGGCTTTTAGTTGTCAGAAACAGGAGGGGGCTTAAATAAATAATTGAAACATCACCTAAAATTTTACACCAAATTTAATATATATTTTTTTATAATTTATTTGAATAGACAATAGTTTTGTTCTTTTTAAAATTTAATAGTTTTTTTTTGTTATATTATAGTTTACATAGATTTCTTTTATCTCATCTTATAGGCATACACACAGGCGCCCGTAACTCTGTATGTAAATTGATTGCAAAAGAGTATCATACAGTTTATAATATGATGACCTTTCGCAAGCAATTTACATATAGTTGAGCCCCTGGTGTTTTTTTTTGTTTAAATATTTTAACAGATAAATAAAAAAACCTCGCAAAATTTTGGATTTATTATTTTTGTCATTGTACAAGAATTTTCTATAATTTTCAGTTAGTCTAATAATAAGATTTCATTTTTTTGGTAAAAATAACAATTTTTCTATGCATTTTATAAAATATAATAGTTTAGGCTTTTAATATTGTGGATTATGGATTTAAATTATCCAACATTTTTGTTTATATAAAATTTCTCAAGAAAAATATATTTTGCGATTTTACGTCTTATCTACAATAAATGGGAAAAAATTTGCATACGTTTGTTTTGTATATAGAAAAACATTTTTTTATTTCTTTTATTCTAATTTTAAATAGAATTTTCTATATTATGCTTAACTTCTATCAAAGTGTATTTATTTTAAGTAGTTTAAGAAACGATGGACTAAAATTTCAGTAGACATCTAAGATCTCAACATTCAAAAATTGAATTTTATATAGAAATTCCAAATGGTTGAATGTTGGAGATCTTAGATGGCGCTACTGAAATTTTCTTTGTTTTACTACTTAAAATAAATACACTTTGCTTATTATGCAGCAATTTGCGTATGCATGTTTTCTATTCATTGTAGATAGAGCTTAATTTTTAAATGCTGTTCGATCACTTCTCTAATGGATAATAAATTATTGAAATTGTTTCTATTTTTAAAGCTTTTTTTGTAAATTGTTCTATCGAAATTTAGCGCAGTTCCTTGCTGCGTGTGGCTAAAACTAAAAATAATTATTATTATTACTCATGTGAAGAACTCACAAAATGCGTAGTACATTAAACATCCAAGTAGCGTTATTAGAATTACCAAAAATGTTACTCTAATCGAATTAACAATGAACAAAACGGATGGCGATGGTCGAGGTGATTGTGAGAAAAGTAGAATTAGTAAAAATTCGCTACACAATAATTAGAGAATGGCGCAAGAACTTTTCTCACGGAATGGATTAACCTTTTGGCTGGAAAAGCCCACCAACAGGCAATCTTCCTGTTCGTGTTCGGTCACATATTTCACGATGTCCGCACACGCCTGACTGACTGGCGTACGTTGCATCGAAGCCTCCCGGCGTAATTGTTCCACCATATTACGCTGCTGCTGTAAATTATTGGCAATATGATCCATAACTGCTGTCTCGGATAGGCCTATGATGATTGTTTATCGGAAAACTTGTGAAAAAAAGAAAATTTTGTTGTTGTTTTCAGTTGTATTTTGCGCCTTCTGCTGCAATTCCGGATTTGTCTAGCAAATTCTTTTCAAAATTTGCAATAAGCGATTCCTTCAGTGAACTAAAATATACGAAAATTAAATTAGATTTTTGAACAAAATAATTAAAAATAATTTATTAATTTTTCACACCCTTTTCGTAAATTTTTTTGCGCTGCACGAAAATTTATCTTTCTTTTTTCTCGGTAAATGCGCGTCCTGCAGCAGTGTTGCCAAATTCGAGAAAAATCCGGATTTTACAATCTTCGCGAAGTAGAATTCAGCGCTGCTGTTTCTATATCTCGGAATTACAGTCGCATTTACAGTTCCGACAGAGAAGTGCTTTCCAACAGCTTATGTCAAAATCAACCAATCGGCACGCGTTCAGCATGCGAAATCTTCGGAGGAGCGGAAAAAAGTTAAATTTTCTGCTGGGGTTGAAATGCACTTTACCGGTACTTTTAGCAGAAGTCTCCTGTTCCCCATTATAATGTAGGGGACCTTCCGACGAGTCACCCCATATATTTTGTTAGTGGGGGAAACCACCCCGTAGAGGCTATCTTCCTTAAACAGAATAAATAAAAAAAGCAACTCTAACCCACCCCTTAATCTACAAACAAACATAACCCAAAAAATAAAAAAAATCATTTTTTTACAAAAATACGGGATCGTGTGGATATATCAAAATACGCGTATTTATCCCTTCATCCATCCTCCAAATATAGAGCTTTTATATTTTCTAATGACGTCACAATCTAAATTTTTACGTTTTTTAACCCCTCCCTGCTCTAACCACTAACAAAATATATGTAGACTCGGTGGAAGGTTGTGTACGTTAGGATGTTTGCGTTTATTATGTTGTGTATGTCCGTTGATAATTTTATTTTAATTAGATGGCTTATTGGTAGTATAATATATTTTATATGAGTTTCTACAGTGTTGGATTTTCTTTTTATTTGGTACAGGTTTCTAATCTATTCTGTATTTTTTGAATCGCTCTAAAATTGGTTTTAGTTGTAGAGCACCATACATTTAGGCCATATATTATGCGATTCAAACAAGGCAAAGTAAATTTGTCTACGTATACGTATAGGTGTAACGCGCCAAATTCGTTTTGAACATAACAAAAATACATTGAATATAATTTGAAATTAGAAGTGTGTTTTTATTATAAATATTAATTAACATTTTAATTAAATAATTTAATTGAAAATATATAATTCAAATTATTTTCAATCTATAATTGTTCCAAATCCCCTATTCCGGGCAGATTGATAAAAATCCAGTTAATCTACTGGAATTCCGGTGTATTTGGCATCACTGACAATCCGAAAAATATTAAAAATGGCTGAAAACATCTGCCGCGGCCGCACAAAACCTTACAACAGCCATCGCCTTTTTTATTATTATTTTTTTGCTCGAACATTCTCACGTTTACACACACACGGGTTTTAATTGAGGTTATGTTATTACAAAGAAACCATCGGGACCATCTCAAGAAGTGAAAAAAATCTGTAACTAAAAATGGCATTATCTGTACCAAAAGCGCCCGGCGTATCGCAAATGCTCAAGGATGGAGCCCGTGTAAGTAGAATTTTTACAAATTCAATTGAGAATTGGCGAAATTTTTGCGATTTCATTGAGTAAATTGAGTATGATTGTTTATGGGTGCTAGTGCTGCAGCGGGTGTTTCTCGACCATTTTTTTTCGTTGGCGTGTTGTGACTCACGTGAAAGAATTTGTGGGTTTTTTGGGCACAAATTATGAATTATTAAGGATTCAAAAGAATAAATTGTTTTTTTGAAAAAATTGCCTACCAAAGAATTTCTCAATTGTCTTAAATTCTGATTCAATTGTTGCGCAGAATGAGACTTCCGAATGTGAATCTTGCACAAGACAGCCTGGGGTTTCCTATAATAATTCTTTAGAAATTATTATTTTCAATTGTTTTTGAAGAATAGAAACCATATGAACTATGAGATGTACGGCGTATAATAAGATAATATTATTATTACATTATTTTAGCGGCTTGATAACTGCGTAGCCTGCATCGCCTTGGAATCTTTTAAATTTTAAAATATTTCCAATGTTTTTGTTGTAAAAAGCAATTAAATCTCAAAAAATTAATTAATTTATTGTCTTGAAGACAATTTAATGGTTAAAATTATAATGCAGACCGCATTTCAAACGCAAAATTGCAACCCCTTCCATGTTTTATCACTAAAGACCACTTTTTCGAATTTGCAGTATGTTTGCTTTTTATAAACGAAATTTAAAAATAAATTTAAAAAACTAACATAATGAAAAATTAAGTTTTATTTTAAAATTTAACGGTAAATTCTAAAAAAATACAATTTCGATGATATATAGTTTGGTCTTTAGTGATAAATCATAGAAGGGTTCGGAGACATACAGCGATACCCATGCCAGTATAAATAGAAAATGACCTGCCACAATAACTAAAATCATTACCAACATAACTGTAGTTATACGTTTTTTATAACTTCCACGAATTCTAAGATTTTCAAAAGACTTGCCGTAGACTCCCACAAGACTTCTAAAAGACTTGAAAGAGACTTCCAAAAGACTTCCATAGAACGTCTAAAAGACTTGAATGAAACTTCCGAAAAACTTCCAAGAGACATCCAAAAAAATATCAAATAATTCCGAATAACTTCTAAAAAACTACCAAAAGGCTAGACTAGGACTTCCAAAAGAGTAGAATTAAACTTCCAAGACTTTCCAGACATGACTCTTAAGACTTCTCAAAGATTTTCAAGATTCCAGCAGACTTGCAAGTCTACCAAAAGACTTGTCAACACTTGAACGAGTGAATCGTGATGACTGACAAATAAGAAATATTATTAGAACCTAATGGAAACGTGTTGATTGATTTTTAGATGTACAGTGGTCTTGAGGAGGCTGTCTATCGCAACATTTCGGCATGCAAAGAATTTTCGGCTAGCGTCCGATCAACATACGGCCCGAACGGCATGAACAAAATGATAATTAATCATTTGGACAAGCAATTTGTCACCTCAGATGCTGGCACGATTATTCGTGAATTGGACATTGAGCATCCGGCCGCCAAACTTATGGTATTGGCCAGTCAAATGCAAGAGCATGAGGTTGGTGATGGCACAAATTTTGCCATTATCTTTGCCGGAGCTTTGCTGGAGGGAGCCGAGGAATTGCTGCGGCTAGGAGTTACAACGACAGAAATTGCCGACGGGTACAAAACGGCGCTGAATAAGACAATAGAAATTTTGGGCACGTTAGTCATTCATGAAATTGATGTGGCCAAGGATAAGGTGGAGGCAACAAATAAAATCCAAGATTGTATTCGAACGGCCATTATGTCCAAGCAATTTGGCCAAGAAGACTTTGTTTCCGATCTCATTTACCGCGCTTGTATTTCGGTTTTTCATCGTGACTTTAATGTGGACAATATTCGAGTTTGCAAAATTTTGGGCAGCAATTTGTATGGGTCCGAAATCGTTCAGGGAATGGTTTTCAAGCGATTTGTTGAGGGTGACGTAAGCAATGCATCGAATGCTAAAATTGCTTTGTTCTCGTGTCCCGTTGACATTGTGCAGACGGAAACAAAGGGAACAGTTCTCATTAAATCGGCCGAAGAACTTATGAACTTTAGTCACGGCGAAGAGAATTTGTTGGAGAAACAGATTCGAGCTATTGCCGATACCGGGGCCAAGGTCATTGTGGCCGGATCGAAATTCGGTGACATGGCCTTGCATTATTGCAACAAATATGGTCTGATGGCAGTTCGATTGACTTCAAAGTTCGAATTGAGACGTTTATCGAAGGCTGTGAACGGCACCGTTTTGCCTCGACTTACGCCACCCAACCAAGAAGAGTTGGGCTACTGTGATGCTGTTGTGGTCGAGGAGCTAGGCGGCACCTTCATTGTAGCATTCCGTAATTTGGGCACAGACAATCGCATTGCCACAATTGTTATTCGTGGTGCCACCGACAATTACATGGACGACATTGAACGGGCCATCGATGATGGTGTAAACACATTTAAAACACTCGTCAAAGATGGACGGTAATTAATGCAGACCCTTTTCCGCTTTGAAAATGTTTAAAACTTATTATTTTCACAGAATTCTACCAGGTGCTGGCGCCACAGAAATCGAATTAGCCCAACAGTTGGCCGAATTTGCAGACACATTGCCCGGTCTCGATCAGTATGCCGTCCGTAAATTTGCCACCGCATTTGAGGTGTTCCCAAAGGCTTTGGCCGAAAACAGTGGCGTAAATGCCACCAGCCTGGTGGACAAGCTGTATTTGGCACACAAAAACGGTAACCGAAATAACGGTTTTGACGTTGATGCCGAACAGGCGGCCACCATCGATTGTGATATGAAGGCCATCTATGATTTGTATGCAACAAAATTGTGGGGCCTGAAATATTCGGTAGAAGCAGCCAGTACAATATTGCGTGTCGATCAAATTATTATGGCTAAACGTGCCGGTGGACCGAAGCCAAGAGAACAAGCTCCCGATCAAGATGATGATTAGACTAACCTTTCTTTCTACTAATACTTTTTCTAAGCATTTAATTTTAATAAATTAAAAATTAAAACCCACTTAATCATTCATCCCACTCACATTTTTCTTAATTTTAATTTACACATCCTAGTCTCACCACACAAAAGCGGTTTTTTTCGAGGCAGTCGCAAACACACTAAACTTTAATTTCCCCTCACCTTCATCATTCAATGTGCTTTTTAAAAATAATTTTTTTTAATACAAAAAATTAAAAAAAGATCAATTTTGTATTATTAAATTAAATAATAAAAAAAAAATAATTTAATTATTGTTTTTTTAGTGGTTGTAAACTTGTTTGTCCATCTGCAAAAAGCGGACAGAATGGGTACCCGGGTACCCACAGCATCTTTGAATTGATATATCTCTGAAAGTTGTGGTCGTATAGTCATGAAATTTTAAATTATGAAACTATAGAATAGACAAAGTACGAATAAAATGTGATTTTAGCTTGGAATTTACGTATTTTTTCGAGAAATATAAACCTCTAAACATGCAAATGGAGATTCACGGACGAAATGGGTCCCGGGTATTGCTAAATGTATGAAAAAACAAATTCTTTCCTATTTTTATTTTGTTTTGCTGTTTGATCCATATTTAAAACTTTAAAAAAAATTACAACATTAATAATGGGTGACGATCAAAATTTGAGCATACAATTGCAGTGCTTAGTACGCGGCCTAGAAGAATTAACTCTAGAAATATGAAGTTACTAATTATTATGCTGGAATAAAGCCTTACACTAATTTCTTTTTAAATTTCTAAGGGTTTTCTATGGTCAGTTTTAGCCATTTAAAAATGTTAAATTTCAGTTCTAAAAAGAATATTTTTTTAAATTTCATGAAATTTCAACGGAAATTTTTAAAATAATTCAAATTGAATTAAAAAAAACATCGAATTATTGTTATTGTGAATTTCACTATTTTAACATCGATAAATTTTGCTATTATGCAGGCAACTTCATATACATTCATTTACCGCTATTTCTGTTTTTTTTTTCATTTTTCAACAACGCGCGGCGTGGGTGTGATGCGAATTTGTTTAATTTTCAATTTAAATATAGAAATTATTTAGATTTGTAATAATTTATTAGATGTTAAGCTTCGTATTAGTAAAGTGTCGTTGAAAGTTATGAAATCGAGCCTTTCACAGCCCAAAATGAAGTATTTACAGAAGATGATTTGGCCACGAGGTTTTGTGTAGTTCAAAATGTTCTGAAAACGAGTAACTATATGGTGAAGCGGCCGAAATACCTAGATATGTCTGCAGACGAATAGGTAAATTAATGATAGATTTTACAAGAAATTAAATTATATACAATAATATCGCCGCATTTACCCACGCTGAACTCTACAAATAAGTTTTGCACCGATAAAATTGGCTGTGTTTTTCACAAAAATAGGGTAACATTCACTTTATCGGCACAGCCAAGGTTTTCTTCACTTCGGTGAAGAAGGCCTTGGCACATCACCGCAAAAAATCACTCTTTTTGGGGGGATTGTTAAGGGTGTCTCCTTGGATGGTTGGTAGGTTAAAAGGTCCAAACTGGTTGAAATGCACTTTACCGGCGCATTCAGCAGGAGCCCCGGCCTGTCCTCTTATAATGTTATAGGGGACCTTCTCCCGAGTCACCCCATATATTTTGTTAGTGGGGAAAACCCGCTAGGGCAGGGGAGAGATTCAAAGTTTGAGATAAAAAGCAAAAATTTAGATTGTGAAGTCATTATAAAACAAAAGCACCATATTTATAGGAGAAAGATAATAAATACGCATATTTTGATATAAATATCACACGAACAACAAACATAACCTAAAAATAAAAAAATGCAAATTTTTACTAAAATATATAAATATATTAAAATACGCGTATTTATCCCCTCTATCCATCCTCCAAATATGGTGCTTTTATGTTTTCTAATGACCTAACAATCTCAATTTTTACGTTTTTTATCTGAAACTTTGAACCCCTCCCCTGCCCTAGGGGGTGGTTTCCCCCACTAATAAAATATATCGGGTGACTCGGGGGAAGGTCCCCTACATTATAAGGGGGACAGGAGACTCCTGCTGAAAGCGCCGGTAAAGTGCATTTTTGTCTCTCGGAAATCATATGTCGGAAATCAGAAATCATGAAACACAATTTTTCTAGTGATTTCCCCCTCGATAAAATGGCTTTGTGTTTTTCATAAAAATAGGGTAACATTCACTTTATCGGCACAGCACCGTAAAAAATCACTCTTTTTGGGGGATTGTTAAGGGGTTTCCTTGGTAGTTTAAAGTGGCTTAGTCCTTTCACGGAATCCCAATTATTGATTGAAAATTTAACGTGACACGGGACCTACAATTTCAAGTTAATCCAAACCATCCGATGAGTTGTCGATCTATATACGAAGACAATCCAAATTAATTTCAGAAGTAATTTTAGAATCTTCTTGCTTCCTAAAAAACTCCTATCTGAAGAATGTAATTTGTGCCGATTGGTAGACTCTAACTACAGACCCCTGCACAGTGCATACATACAATATTCATTTAGTTGACCATGCCTTGACTAATTGAGCTATTGCATCGGCCCCTTTAACAATTACAAACTTATAAGTGAGTCAATTCTTCATAGTAGGAATCGTTTTCTGAACCCTTTGTTTCCTGTAGAATTTTTACAGAATTTCAAAAAGTACTTTTTCAAATAAATTCGAAAATCACGGAAACCTGATTTCCATTACGGAATCTAGATTTTAACACTTACAGTCTCTGCCCCTATCTGACCCTCCCTCCATATGGGGGAGCCATCCCAGACTTCGAAAATACTTATAACATTTGGCGCTATACACCCCCCCCCCCTTACACAGGGAGAGGGGTAAAGGCAAGGGGGTTAGGTGCGTATGCTGTCAAATAAATCGTAGTCTTACAAATACCTACAATTTGTGGGTGGGGTCGGAGTAAAAAAATGTGTGGGTGTTAAATGAAAGCTATAGACACGTCTTGGACGAGCCAAATTTTGACTCCATCCCCTGTCTAAAGGGGGGACTGAGCGTCAAATATTTTCATCATCATCGTGTCCTTTACTCCAAAACGAGGGAGCATAGGGACCATTTTTACCCTTTTTCTATCTGATACCATGGTTTTTATTGACGACTATATTAAAGGTGGGGTGTTGTCAGCAACTAGCCATATTTTTTGGTGATCAGTTAAGCGGGTTTTACACTATATTAGGAACCCTATCAGTTGGTATCATATAGGGGGACCATCGGCTTTAAGTGACTACTGCGAATGAAAGGTGATAGTCAAGTTGTGAAAATTTGTTGACCCTGCCGAGTCTCGAACCCGCAACCTCTTGAACATAAAGCCGTGACGCTACTCACTACTCCATGCTGACTATAAACTGACTAAGATTTTACCAAATTGATGAGAATCCGTTATAAATCTGCTGAAGTTTTACCGCAAGTTGATGGAATCGAACAATTAAGTTGGCGAGCTAGAAATTAAAAATTTGAAAAATCTCATGGACTCGATAGTAAAATAATTTTAAAATTTAATTCAGTATGTATAGCCGAGTCCATGAGATTTAAAAAAGGTTGAGGTTTTTTCAAGTGGTCGTTAACCCAAGTTACGACGAAACAATATATATAAAATTTAAAATGACTCAACTGCATTAAAACTATCTTTCGACTTATGCCACTTTGCCTTGGGTGTAGAGAATAGTTCTAGCACACATATAAATTATACTATATAATATAGTTTTTGTGGCAGATTGTAATGACGTATAATGCTTCACGCCTTCACAAAATATATTATATAAATTGTCCTAGAGACCGAAAGTAGTGCATCTAGTTGCACAGGTTATTCACCCACTTTTACAACATTTTATATATAGAAAATGCTTTCTTATATCGCAGTTAAAGAGAACAACTACACGATAATCTCACAAACATCAGCTCTTTTATAACTATTCCCCATTCCTTTAATCCTATATATAGATAAATTTTGGGCAATCTATATATAATATGTTCTAAACTATCTAGAATATATAAAATAATCCAATAAATATATCTCTAATATTGGGCGTTGCGCCGGTATACCAAAAATGTTCGAAATTTATTAAACATATTTCTATCATCCTTTTCTCGAAAAGTCTAAATATAATAAAATTATGAATGATACGATAATATAATATGGATCATATGGAAACCTTTTATACATATTATAGTGACTTCTTGATATGATGGGTGTGTTGTGTGTAATCTTTATGTGAGATGTAATGTGAAAACCACCAACAGGATATATTTTTTATTTATATTTCTGGTTTTTTCTATCTAAAGCTCTTCATGATGAAGATCAATATATACTTTTCCAAACTTTTGAATCAATTTTGGACACACTTTTCTACTCCCATTGAGGTATCTGCAAAATGTACGTTTTGAAAACATAAATCCCTTTTTCTATAGAGTCAAAAATCGTTGAAAAAGTAATTTGTTTTTGATGAATATGGGAATAACAAAAATAATTGAAATAAATAAAGATTGTTTAGGACTTGTGATCAATAAATTCGATGTTTTGTCCGTTCAAATATGCCGTTGACCAAACAAATGATTATGTTTCATTCATAATTGATCGTCCTTTGATGCCCTATCAGTACTTTGCTGACGAAACAGCAGCTATAACCATTTGCTTGGTTGTGTTAGTTCCGCGAACAAGTTTTGTTGGATTTAGCTGACATCTTGGAAGATCCATGCAGTCGATTGCTGTTTAAGGCTCGCATATGCATAGATCCACAATACAACTTATCTTGAATGGTGTACCAACTTCTAAGGCTCAAATGTGTGACAGATATATTATATTTTTACATCCATGCTTCCATATGAATTCCACATGACTCCCATAGAGGTTGTCCCAGGACTTCCACTATTTAGAATGATCGCACAGTAATCACATGGAGTGGAATTCATCGCTCTACTATGCTATTCGTTGATTTTAAGCTACAAAATTGATCAAGTAGGTATCACTATGGTATACCCAAACAGTTCTAGGAATATTATTTGGGACCTCTACTAAACACAGAGTTTTACATCGTGGTAATTTTACCGTCAATGAAAACCATAATATCAGATAAAAAAGGGTTAAAATGGTCTATATTCTCTTGCTTTTGATTAAAGGACACATTAATGAAGATGATGAAGCTCTGGCATTATACATTTATTCTTTCACCACTTTTACATTCCTACTCGTCTTGTTATGAGGAAATACCGCAACCAGTGGCATTTAATGGACTCTTGGATCCCGGTTAGAAGATCTGTGCTTCGGTATTCTCCATTGGCAACGAACAGATAGAAAGTAGATAAAATTCAATATCTTGGAAGCTCCAATCCAAGATCTGTGACGAAAACCCGTAGTTGAGAAGTTGAAGCTTACAGATATTTTTTACAAATAAACTGTTAAAATGCCGGATATGGAAATTTTATTAATAATTCGGTCCCAATAAATCAGCGTTCAAATTCGCACATTTAAAAATCAATAGACATGTACATAAGTTCATATAACTATGTAGATATACCCAACAAAAAACGTCAACAACAAAGTAGAACTTTAACCCTTGTTAACCTCTATATACTTCCATCGGAAAATATTACGTAAATGAAACACAAATACAATGCATTAGTGTACACTACACACACAACATGCATTTTGTTCTGGAAATTATCTGTGTATTAAATTGTAAAATTTACAAATATTTTCCTTATTTTCCTCATTTTCATCATATATAATGCAGCACAATGCACTCTGTATATAACTGTAAAGTGAGTAAAATTTCATAAAAGATTCTCTCGCGATGCGTTTTACGTGATTTATTTAAAATTGTTAAGAGTAGATCCTGTATTTTTATGTTATATGCGCGGGAAGACGGGAATGAGGATATAGAAGGAACCCAATTTTTTGGCAACTTTGTGATAATAAGTCGAGAATGTAATGTGTTTGTCTTGAAAATGCATATAATAATTCTTTCAATGTGAACTCGTTTAAAATATATACACTGCCTGGGATTTATAGGATTTTGATATATTTCTTTGTTTCTTCAGTAAATATCTCTTTTGTATATAAAACGTCGTCCCATTCCCCAACTTTATTTTATACAAAAAAAAAAGTAACTTTGCCCAAATAAACCACAAGAAAAATTTTTTATAATAAACCCATAATATAATTTTCGCAGCAGACAAAAGTATGCCCAAGATATTCTGATTTTTTTTCGTCTTAATACGACGCGGCGTATAATATGGGCGACATTCTGTGCGAACTCGATAAATATAATATTATGCATCATCCTAAGGCTTTTTTCATCGTTTATTATGCTAAGGAGTGATGGAATATATGTATAAAAGTCTAGACTGAAGCTGCGATGCCCTTTCTCATTCATTTTATGGACGCTATGGGTGTAATCTGTAGACGTACATAGCTATAAACAACACTTTTTTTATTATTAAACTAAAGAGAGGTGACACACAAAGAGGCGAATGATCTATCCTAACCTTAATACTATATAAATACATGGTTATAAACTTATAATAAATAAATAAGTATGAGTTTGATAAATTATAGTCCACGGGTCGTTGGTCTGTTGAACTTTATGCTATATTGACGTTAACAGCTGATGTCTGAGACGAATTCTAAAAATATTCTATCCAGCCGCATAATATCAAATGAGGATCTGTGGAGTGAAACTGGTGTTGAAAAAATTGAAGCAATGATAAGGCGTAGAAAGTGGAACTGGATTGAACATACTGTGCGAAAACCGCGTGGTGACATAGCGAGAGGGGCGCTAGAGTGGAATCCACAATGTTCGTGGCGTCGAACATCGTTGCAGGAAGCCAAAGCTGAGGAGAAGGAATGGCGTGACCTCAAAGAATAGGCAAGAAATAGAGTGCGATGTCGGATATTTGTAGATGCTCTATGCTCCCACGTCTAGGAGTAAAGGACAAGATGATGATGATATGCGGTTTTAAACAGAGAAAATGATTACCGCCATCGAGCTACGCATCTAAATGCATTTTAAAAATTACGCTAATGTATAATCTTTAATAGTCAGCATGGAGCAGTGGTCACGGCTTTGTGTTCAAGAGGTTGTGGGTTCGAGGCTCGGTAGGGCAAAAAAAGTCCTTTTATGTAAAGCATGAAAGCATAGGGACCATTTTACATTTTTTTCTATCTGATACCATGGTTTTCATTGACGGCCATATCAAGTGATGTCAGCAACTCGTACTAGCCACATTTTTTGGTGATCAGTGGGCGGGCCAACGGATTTAAATGACTTTTTAATCAACATCTTCGAATGAAAAGTGATAGCCCAGTTGTAAATTTTTGACTTAACCGAGCCTCGAACTCACAACCTCTTGAACACAAAGCCGTGACGCTAACCACTGCTCTATATGCTGACTATATTGAAAATAACTAATAATACATAATTTATTACTTATTTAATATAATATTTTAAATTAAATTATAAATTAACACAATAAAATTATAGAAAACTAATAATAAACTTAATAATTAAAAAAATAATGTGTGTGATACCAAGGTTTGGTCCCTACCGCAGGACTCTAAAATATATCGACGAGATTCATTTAAATTAGAACCGCAACTGTTGACGGAATTATATCTTTAGCATATTTGTAGAAACATTGAACAAGTTTGAAAGCTTTTTCGCATCGATTTAAATCATCGATAAGTCGACATTTCAAGATAGTAGCGGAAATTAATGCAATTTTATCCGGCCTTATTGTTGTTACTAGTCCAACAGCAGCTTTTTCATTCAAGAGACCACTTTTTTCATCCAATACCTGATATCGTTCTAGAACGCATTTAAGGAAACACTAAAATCAATCTTAATTAATCTATATTTGATTTTTTTTAAACGTCTTTCATGAATATTATACCTTAACCTTCTCGTCCGTATGACTAAAGTTGCCCTTAAATATTAGATTGTTTACACTTTCATAATCAGCTCCAGTGAGTTGCAAGCAAAGTTCTGGTGTTTGAAAGTCGTTGTTTGCAACCTATATTGAAAAATATAAGCTCAATTTACACTACACTTTTATTTACATATGTCTCCTTATGTTTGTGTCTAAAAAACTGAGTTTTAAAAAAAAAATTATCAAAAATCTATTTTCATTTGATAAAATGAATAATAATAAATATTAAAAAATATTTTAAAATTTGTGGCCCTAACTGTTTTTTAGACACAAACATAAAATGACATGTTAAAAAAGGTGTAGTGTAAATTGAGTTTAATTTGTGCATTTATAGTAGTACAATAAGGAGCATATTTGTTCAAACATTGAATCTAATACGCTCATAAAAAAACCCTCAAAGTCGTAGGTCCACCCGAAACAAAGAGGATTATTTTCTTGTATGGGGTGAAATGTCTGATTGTTAGTCTTGTCTGTGTTAATACTTAACAAAAACACTCTAAACTTACTGGTGTCAAATCAACACCATATTTAGAATTAGATATATGGAAGAATCAAAATATTTCAAAAATAAGTGTTGTTATAGTCTTTTTATATATAGTCACACAATTTGAGCAAATTTCAGTGGCGACATCTTTGGGAAGCTATAAATTATAATTAAGCATTGAGAATTTTCTATACAACATTCAATGTTTAATTTAGCTTCCCAAAGATGTCGCCTATGAAATTTTGCTCTCATTGTGTGACCTATAAAAAGACAATGGCGGTATTTAAAAAAAAACTATACAAAGTTTGTTTCATGGCTGATGAAGTATAAATTAGAGAAGTTTTTTATATGATTCACCATTAAAAAATTTAATAATTTGCCTATATAAATATATGGCAGTATAGTTCACCAAAAAATGTACTTAGTAAAATTCAATGTTTAAACTCTAAAATCTATATTGTGTTTCAAAAGATATAAATATATACTAATGGTATAACCTACAGCCGACCAAGAAGGTGCACCGAAAATTGTAATCACAAAGCCAATTAATAAGTATTTCATTTTTTTTTGAAAATTGTTTAAAGTACTTTTAATTGAAAACTCAACTGCGTTGTCTAATATTGAAAAAGAAAATTTCGGCTTATTTATACAGTTTTTGTTGCCAAAAAAAATGCTTCTTTAAACGTATAATCTAGAAATGCACATAGTTTATGCAAAAATGCCATCAATTTTTTTAAGTTTATTTATTTTTTATATTTTTCTGTTACAAACAATGTGCAATAAAAACTAATGTTCTATTTTGTTTATGTGTTCAATATATTTGTTGTTATTTGGGAAATTTGCTATATGGGAAAATTTTAATTTTCAAAATAAATATGTTAAATGTCATCCAACAATATTATATAGAAAGTAGACAATTACACCAGATAAGAGTCATAAATCAAAATCGCAGTATCTTTTCGTAATAATAAATTGACTAATTTAGATATAGGAAACTATAGAACATCATAACATTGTCGGAATTGTATTTACATTACTGGGATTCAAGGTGTATAAAGTATAAGGTGTACCCATCAATTGTTAGCGGTTCTAAAAAAATTTAAGAAAATTGTAAGCTTAATAATATTGTAATATCATTTACGTAGGACCTAGCAAAAACAAAATATTTTCAAGAAAAGAGCGAAAAAAAAATAAAATTTAGAAAAACAGTGAAATTTACGAGTCTTTGAATTGGCATAACTTGAAATTTACACAAGTTACAAAAAATGTAGTTCAGCAAAGTTGTAGGACATTTAATATTCTATAATTTTGTACTGAAAGCTTATTGCATATAACGTACCGTTTTTGAGATAAAAGATCAAAACCCAAAATGAGCGCAATTTTTCCAAGATGGCGGCAGAAGCAGCCATATCAAAAGGTCACAAATTTGGATTTTTCCAAAAAAAACTGATTAGGTCGCAGATTTAAAAAAAAATATATTAATCAGTTTGTATGCAACACTCAAAATTTAAATATGTATTAACAAATATTTGTTAAAACATAATTTCACACCTATATACCCATAGATGAACTAGTCTTTGATAACTTTAGGGCCTAAGTGACCTATTATTGAAAACTTGTTGAAAACTCTTTGTTTATATAATTTTATAACCTAAATAATATGCCAGTTGGTCAATTTTTGCTAGTATAGTAACTTCCTCCACAAACGGTATTGTAAATCTTTTTGGAAAATTGTTCTCAAATGTATATGACAAAGATACAAATGGTCCGCAGAATTTTGATACTATGGTATACAATCCCATCTGTCCATTGGAAATATTTTTCTTAATAGTGATGATAATCTGAAAAGAATCAAGCTTTTTGTCCTAAAAAACAGTTTTTTTTAATGCGATCAATTTTAACCTATACAATATATATGTTGGTTTAAATAAAATAAAATAATTCAACTCGAAACTCATCTTCAAGTTGGCGACCGTTCCGGACCTCTTAGAATCCAAACAAATTTGGATTTATAGTCAGGGAACGTATACTTACAAATATCTAAAATCATTTTTTTTGGTGCATAGATAACTTCAATTCAATTATTTTAAAGTCGCAAGCGGCCGTTACAAAAAAAATTTATATACGTGAAAAAAAATTGGGAACCCCTGCAGTTTGAGTGTGTACCAGTATATCCCATATACATTTTGTTCACTCTTAAATAATAAATAAATACTATATAATATAGGTTGAAGGATAACATAAAATATTTTTTAACCTTTATAATAAATACAATTTTATGATTCCAGTCTAAACATAATATATAAATTATGTGTTCTATATATGAATACTTCATATATAATATCGTATACATATTATATAGCTTTATTCTTTTATATCTGAATGCGAGCTCATATTTATATATAGAAAAAAGCTTAAGATTTATTTATTCTGTGTTTCAGCGAAATGTTATGTATATGTCGGCATATATAAGCTTAAATTGCTAAATCATAAAGAAATTATTTTTTCTGCAAAAATGTATTTGAAATAAATGTATTGCGAGCTAATTTAAGCGAGATGATAGGATTTATAAATATCTATGCGTGTTATGTCAAATAATATACAAGAATTATTTTTGTGTGTCAAACGATAATTTTTTAAGATATACATAATTTAATAAAAAAAATTATAAGTGGGGTGATTTACTTATGCCATAAATACATATTTTCAGGCCCTCCGGGGTAATCTTCAAAAAAAAATATATTTCGAAGGTTAAAAAAATTAAATGAACCAGAGAGATATAAAAATTATGGGGTTGACTAAGGGGTTTAACCCAAACATTTTTTTCATTCTTTGAACCACAGAATACTCACAAATTTGATTTTTCTCTAAACCAATAAAATAAATTTGTTTACCCTTTAACAAGTAAAGGGTAGATTTTCTGAATTTACCCCCTTTTGCGGTGACCACAATATACATCCTCTATATAGAATAATATCAAACATCTAAATTATTCAATCAATCAATTGTCTTAAAAAAAGAACTTATGTTCTAGAAAAGGGTTATATAGAAAGTTATATGCAAACATGAAAATTTATCAAGTGTCGGTCTGTTAAATTTATTATCTGAAAATGTCTTCCAAATTATTTATATTCCATAAATGCTTTTTATTATTTGGCGGGAAATTTATGCGATAATTATTCATATAAAATTATAAAGCTATATTAATCTAAATATCTTTTAGATAAAGTATATTTTAGTTTAATATAATAAATTTGTGTATTAAGAGAAAAATTTATATTTTTAAAATGACTTTGCACTTTTCTTATAATACGTATAAGAAATTTTCTTTGTTGCTTCCCCTAAAATACACTTAACTATGTTTGAATAAAAACGCGCCATTAATGTCTGAAACTTTTAAACATATATATTTTTAATCTATATTCTTATCTATAAATCATATAATAATTCAATGAGCTTATATAAATCCATATATTTATGTACATTTTATAATATGCTTTTATTAAAAAAAATTATAATTCCGGAAATTAAACTATTTCCGGTTTATATTGAAAAGTTAAAAACAAGCTAATATATTATAAACGAATTTCGTTCGATCTATATATAAAGTGCTTTCTTTTCTAAATGAAATATTGAAGAAATTTATGTCTTTATTATCCAAGATTAAAGATATAGATTTTACATAAATATATCGTCCTCTTGTAATTTTAAATTTATTCCTCGACGGGGGTTCAGGGTGTTGTATAGCTGTTTGTCTTTTCCAATTTCAAACAAGGTATTTTATATGACGAACTCGAAACTAGTATCAAATATTGAGTATCGTCGGAGCAAATCAAACAAACATATCTTTTAAACAGAATTGGACATTTAAGAAAAAATTTTTTGGGGTGAAATTTAAACTATTTAGTTAATTTTTTTAAATAATTTCTACAAATTTTAAAATAAATTATTTTATTGAAGAACTCTACGTATTTTATTTTTTTATAAATAGATAAAGTTTTGAAATCGTCTTAATGCATAAATTCA
>JANSTW010085447.1:0-19104 GCA_027564275.1 Diadocidia ferruginosa | reverse complement strand
AAGAGAAGTAAAAAAAAATATATTTTTAATTTTTTCTATTTTTCAAAATTTCATCGCGATTACAAGACTTTTATTTACTATACTAACCGTATATAAATAAAAGTAAAAACTTTCGTGATCACACATCATAATATTATATAAAAATATTTATTTATATTTTTTCTAAATAAATATTATAATTAAATAGAAAAATAGAAGCAATCAGAAAAAAACTATCCGGATAACACGATACTTATATAGGTAGTGTTATAATGCGATAAACAAAAATCATGACATTTGATTTATTCTTCTTATTGGAACTTTTATTTCAATAAGAATATTATTTATTAATCGGTAATAATAATAATAATTGATTGTTTTCTTTTAAATTATTATATTTAAGTTAAAGTTAAAAGCTTTTATTTATATATTTAATGTAATGATGCATTTAATTACATATATTATACCTTATATACCTAAAATGCCGAGACTAACTGCTAAATAAGAATTTAAAGTGTTTGCTAAATTTGATAGCAAATAAACCGAAATGTCCTTGTACATAATGTTAGCAAAATTTGGTCCAAATGTGACAGAATCTACTACACTATGCGAGCTTTTATCCTTGGCTGTTCAATTTCAATAAATTTTTTTTAATCAATTTTACGCATTAAGTTCTTATAAGTATAAATTATTACTTTTTAATAGTTTGTGTGTATATATGACAATAATTACAAAGTATCTAAATTGAAGATTCAATAATAATAATAATAATAATAATAAAGTCAGTAACAAAAAATAAATATTTTTTTACATTTTAATTTTGATCCCCTTCACCTCATAGCTCACTTTAGTAAGAATCCCCATATATACAGATAGCTCTTTTTCTCTTTTCATACATCTTAATAATATAGTTGTATAGATATAGTAAATATAGTATAGCACATGCTTGATGATGCACATAAAGCACCTCACATAAACTATTACTCTTATAAAATTAATGTAATTATTATAGAAAAAATATGATCATCATCATCATCATCATCATCATGGTTGCAGTACTCTTAATAAAAAGTATTTTTTTATCATCTTAAAGAAGAGTAGCAATAGTAATTGTACATTATAGAGTTTTGTTAAGATACTTTACAACATTTTTTCATGGTATATAAAGCAGTTCTTGATTATGGAATGGCACATTGCAAATTGTGACTCCCGACATCATAAATTATAATAAACAAGGAGCATTACCATTTCATTGTAATTTAATTTAGTTTTTTTTCTTAACAAGTGCAATAACTAATTTTTAATTTTTTTAATTTTTATTTTTAGTGCTTAATTTTTTTTTTAATTTAACTTTAGGTAACCGTAATATATAAATTGTGATAATTTTTGTGATTTTTTAATACTAAAAATTAAAAAAAACAACCAAAAAGGATTAACTATGAAAGTGGTGAGTGTGATCATATGAGAAAAAAAAATTATATCGTGAAACATAAAGGAATATATTTTTTTTTTATTTAAAAGTTCTTAACAATCTGAATTAAGGATATGCAAAATAAAAAAAAAAGTTAAAATTAATTCAATATTTTTATGTTTAACATTTGCGGCATAATAATCAAACTGGTAAAAAAATAAATCAAATAATTTGATGTTTTTTAAATGCGTGAACTTAATAATAACAACAGAGGATTTCTATTAAAAAAATAAATAAATTTTATTTTATTTATTCAGAATAAAATTAAAGAGAAGAAATTTGTGAATCAACAGATCTCTTTTTAAATTTTAAAAATGTTAATCTAATTATTCTAAATTAAAATATCTTTAAATTTTCTATTTTTATACTTGCTTCCAATTTTCAAACGAAAAAATTCAATAAACTAACAGTACTCGAAGAAAACTTAAAACAAAAGTTGAAAACTTTTCATTGTGCGAGTTGCCGAATCAGTACTTCTAATAAAATTTGTATTTACTGAAAACCAACTCATTTCGATAAATCCGAATTAGATAAAAAAATGTGAAAATAACAGGGACGGAAACCGGTTTAACAAAACCAAAACCAGAAAAACCAGAAAAAAAATATAAAACCAAAATCAAAACTAAAACCTAAATTAAAAATATTATAAAACCAAAACCAAAATCTTACAATCCGAAAAACCAAAACCAAAATTTGGGTTTGATTTAAATTTTATTTAAAACTTTAAATCTAAATATAAACAGTTAAATCTCATCCTAAAGCTGTTTTTTTTAGTAAAAAGGATAAAAAATTGCTCTAGTAACGTCTTTCGATCATTTTTGTTAAAAAATAATTCAAAAATATAAAACCGAAATCCAAAACCAAAACCGAAATTTGAAAACTTGTAAAACCAAAACCAAACCCTTAACTAAGAATTATTTATCGGAATTTCGGATTTTCAAATTGGTTTTCGACCCTGGAAAATAATAATTAGAATTACCTTAAATTCTGGGCTAAATAAAATTTTATTTCTTAATTGGAACAACCATTCTACCAACCCCCTCATCCGAAATAGAGATTTTTCAAAACATACAAAACTACTTTAACAATTGGCGTTCACCCCGTCTCTGAGAGAGAATTAAATAATGATCAAAGGTTTGTAAAAAATCTTAGAAAATATGTGTTGGGAGGAATAAATGGAAGGGTGTGAAGTATTTAGTGTGAAATAAAAATTATTATTAACCCTTTGATTGACAACTTAATGTTGTCACGATTTCAAATGCATATTTTATTATAAATTCAAACTTGAAAGCCAACCATTTTGATAAATGTATTATTCTAGAAACTAGAACAATATGAATACAGTATATGAATTGATAGCCACTATAGAGCAGTGAGTAACGTCACGGCTATGTAATCAAGAGGTTTCGGGTTCGAGGCTCGGTAGGGCCAAACAATTTTCACAACTGGGTTATCACCTTTCAGTCGCAGGTGTTTATTAAAAAGTGATTGCAGTGGCCCGGAAGTCACTTAAAGCCGTTGTCCGCCTATATGATACCAACTGATTAGGGTTCCTCATATAGTATAAAAACCAACTTACTGATTACTATAAAACAATATACCGGTGCGACATGCTGACGACATTCCACATTTAAAACGGTTTGTCATGAAAGAACCTAGTAATCAGAATAAACAGTGATAATGGTTTAGCCCAAGACTCTAATCGGGTTGTATAGTGGCAAATTATTATTATTATTATTATTAATTGAAAACCTTCCCCTTAAGTTCTCCTGAAAAATTGATTTGACATATTTGGTAAATTTGGTTCCTTTACTGTTTAATAAGAGCTTCTTTTGGGGTAAGAGTAGTATAGGGAAGGTATGAGCTGAAAAGAGCAAAAGACGTGTAGATTCTTCAAATTTTAAAATTAGATATTACCTTATGCTATATAGCAGCCATTACGAACCTATGACCGCAAAACCTGTAGTGAATATCAAAACTACTTTTAATTCCCACGAAGTATATGAAATACTATCGAATATTACGAATATTACATATTATAATATCGAAACCGTTTCGGAACCTACGTCCCAATCATCAGAGTGGCTTAGGAACAGTGTCACATTTTATTATAATATAATCTCTCATTGACCGCATATTGTCCGATGATGACAATGTTTGTTCATATTTTTTTTATAACTTTAATTTAAAAATAAATGTTCACGGGTTTAAAACTTCTTAAACCCCATTTCAAACTGTTATTTTTAATTTTTTTAATAACATTTCTTGCTAAAGGAACGTGACCGTTACTTAATTATTTGAATATGTAGTTAAGTTTTAAATATGAAAAGAACATAAAACATTTAAGAACCGCAACGAAAATTTTAAAATAATCAATGCAGTGCCATCATAATGAAAAACGTAATATTTTTTTTTTTAAATTACTCAAGATTGATTGCTCATTGATCTGATAGCATTTTGAAATAGATAACGACCCTAAGTAAAATAAAATACTTTGTAAATATCATTGAAAATCATTTGTTGGTTATTGGTTCAAATGAACCATAATTTGTACGATGACTTTTCAATCGAATAAAAATTTGTTACGGACATTTCTGAAAGGAACGTAAAAATCAATGAGAGAGAACAAGTTTAGAGCATCGATGCGACCCGACAACAAATCAAACATGAAAATTATACTGAGATGTTTTCGACGAGTAGCTAATTTAATTATTAATTTAAATTGATTAGCTGACATCTGCTTTTATATGAAGGAAGGTGAATAGGGTCACTCCAGTGCATCTGATAATACAAACAATGAGTTTATACACTTTTTTCTATCAAAAGGCTACTTCTGTTCTTTTATTTCATAGATCAAAATTTAATATCTAAACATAGTTTCTTTTTGCATAGAAAATAATTTTGCAATCTTCAAACAATATTTTATTTAAATATATTGAAGTCATATCTTATTTAAAATAATTACCTTTTTTGACCTTCACAAAAATGTCTTTAAAGAAAAATTGTCTCATAAAATAAAATCTCACCTATTTAAAAAAAAATTATCTTTATTGTATTCAACATTGAAACTATAATATATCGCACTACTAAATTATCGCAATTATGATATTAGCAATTTTTCTTTTAATTATGACTTTATGAGTAACTAAGTACTCAACAATCTTAATACATTTATTATTTTATAATTTAATTTTTAATTTCCTAATTTAATTAAAACAAAAACAAAGATTTTATCTATACATCATTC
Source organism: Diadocidia ferruginosa (assembly GCA_027564275.1). Lineage (NCBI taxonomy): Eukaryota > Metazoa > Arthropoda > Insecta > Diptera > Diadocidiidae > Diadocidia > Diadocidia ferruginosa. The sequence goes on along the minus strand of JANSTW010085447.1, from coordinate 14,407 downwards.
TGCACCCACAACAATATAATATTCATATCATAATTTTTACCACACATTATGTACGAAATTTTGGTGACATAATTTTTAATTTCGTGTATATTTTTGCATCGAGTGCATATTTAATTATGTACATTGTACACATTATTATGATTTATGAATTATTTTGCTTAAAGTGAACAAATGTGATATTTAAAATATTGTAATTTTATTCAGACTATATAGGAAAAAAAGTTCTTTGTCATATAATGATACATACCCAAAGGTACATATTATATAGTGCACTTTGCAAAGTTAAGCAAACACAACATTATTTCGTGACCGTAAAGTGCATTTTATATTTATTATACTTTTACAAATTATTTACATTTTTCACTTGCTGGTGCAAACTATAATATTTAAGTCTTTAAGTTCACATATAACATAGTATACGATTTCATTGATATTTTAAACTAAATATTAAGAGCAGTCTGGATGTTTGCACATAGAAATCTATATATTGATAGCCTCACAATTGAATCGGACGTATCTCAAAAAATGCCGAAATTGAGATATAGAAGGCATTTTCTTTATTGTGACATTTTACATAATTTTTTATTAATACTTTGACTGTTATAATTGGTTATTTCCGGTTTAAAACAACGTATTTAAATATCTAACAAAGGAATCAGACGTATCTGATTTACTTTTTTGTCCATCCTGTAAAACGGCTAAAATGTACTTCCATTTCAATTGCGACCATCGAATTATGCTATTTAAAATATATCTTTGAAACACGTATTTGATATAAGGAAAATAATTTAAATATTTTTTTAAATCCACACCAAAGTTAATATAACCAAAATCCGTAAAAATCATATTTAAAAAAATCATATGGGAACCCTTCTTAATCTTTGACTTATAGAGACTCTAAAAATCTCTCTCAAAAAATTTATTTGCGAAGTCTCTCAAAATAATATAGCGAAAATGTCTAAAATGTAAATAAACAAAAAGAGGCGCGAAAATTTTACACTATCGTAAAAACTATGGCTGATTTTAGTGCTGCTGCGGTTAATTTTAGTATTGCTGTAGTCATAATATATACAAGTATTATTATAAAAGCCTGAAAATCAGCCATGTTTTTTAAATATTTTAATATTTAATAAAAACGGCTTATTGTCAAGGGTTTGCTCATAGTGAAGAACTACTAAAAACCCACCCTCACCAAAAGTTGGACAAATCCGTCCACTGGTAAACAACTCATATTTTTCTGCCATTTTTAGCTAAAAAAATTGTATGGGAGCCTCAATCCCTTTTGACGTAAATAGTCTATAAATGTAATCCCAGAGTATGACACAACTAAAAACTCACCCCTACCAAATTTTGGGCAAATCCGTCAACCGCACTGGTGTAAAACTTTCTTGTGTCTGATATTTTGCGGACAGACAGACAGACATACGGATTACGGACGAACGGACGGACCCTTTTTTCTTTTAATTTTTCGGACTCTGGGCATCATAAAACGAAAAAATGGGTCCCGGGACCTAAATTAAAACTTAAAGTATTTTCATACAAACTTTATATAAAAATTCGATTATAATAGCCAATAGGAGGACATTGCAATGTGCATCATAAAAATTTCAAAGTTTGAAAATTATCATCAAAATTAATTTTTTTTTTATGACTATTGACTAATAATAATAATTAAATTTTTATATTTTTTCCAGTATCAGGTCTTTAATATTTATTTATATGTTGATGTAGAAAATTTTTGAATAATTGATAAATTTAAAAAAAAAAGTTTACGCAGGCCTGATACATTTTTGCACCGGCGAACGATGATAAAAAAATAAAATAAAATACATAATGGTCGATAGCCTGCAAAACTCAACAAAATCCAATAAGAAACAAAGTTATGTATAATTTAATTTTACATAATAAGAATTGTTTTATTACAAATTATCTGTGTTTAATTACACTTATCTATGTTTTATTACACTTATCGTTCTCAGAAAGAGCAATTTAAGTTTAATACACTTCTGTGTAATTTAAGACAGACTGCTAAATATTGGAAAAACACCTAGACCAAAATCCTTGTAAAAATTTTTGTGTTTTAATTGTTATTACACAAGAAAGTGTAAAAAATATTACACAGTTTGTGTAAAAAATTTTCGTTTGATGTAAAATAACAAGATGCCGACAACCGATTTGCAGTTAAGAAACAATCATAATCGACTATGTTCAAAAAATTTCCTAACCTCACTTTATAGCACTTTTCTAGTGCAAATTATATCCTGTATGGGTGGATTAAATACAACAACCAAATGTATGGAGATACGGATATTATGTTGACGTTTAACATGCCTTATTGTCATTTCATCATCATCATCTCATCCCCTACTCCATAGCGTAGGAGCATAGGGCATCAACAAATTGCTTCCAACGCACTCTATTTCTTGCCAGAGCCTTTATTTCGTTGAAGTTCTTTCCTTCGGCTTCGGCTTCCTGCAACATCGTTCGGCGCCACGAAGATTTGGGTCGTCCTCTTCTGCGGGTTCCTTGCGGGTTCCAATCAAGCGCCGCCCGCGCTATATCATCGCTTGGTCATCGCAGAGTGTGGCCAATCCAACCTCACTTTCTCTTCCTTATTAATACTTTAATACTCCCAACTTCGGTTTTCCACCACAGGATCTTGATTGGAGATTAAATTATTGTCATTTAATATTGTAAAATTTTTGAAAAATCCCACTAAGTCCAAAAGTATATAGGTACGCGCGCGAAAACTTTTTGCAATAAAATTAGATTTATTAAAACATGCTGCAAAATATCTAGCATAGGTAGATACAATCTACATAAGAACGCTATAAAATTTAAATGGTGCCATAATAACCGTAATAATAATAATAACAATAAAAGATGTAATAAAAAAAATAATAACCCCAAAGTTCATTTAAGAAAAGATGAATACTACATCTACCAGTAATAAAAGCTTAATTTTGTTTTGAGATAATTGTAATTGGAAATTAGATGTATAGATGAAAATTACTTGTTTTCGCACAATTTTGGAAGTGATGTTTTATTTATTATATTTTTTTTATTTTAATCGTATGTAGGTACTCATTAAAAAAAACATTTTATGGAATAACATTTTTTTGTGATTGGTAGTTTTCGAGTGGGTTATCTTACAGAATTAAAAAAAAACTTAAGTTTTTAAATATTTTCATAATTCAAAATGGCCGCCAAATATTAAATACACAATTTCTCAAAGAAACGTATTTTGAAAAAGAAATATTTTTTATTTGTATTTTAATATTCAACATGATTATGATTAACAAAGAATAGCGTTTTGCCTTGTTCTCAATATTTATTTAAAAATTACAGAATTTTTGGCGATTTTGACCACCTAATGTAACTTGAGAACCACAAATCACAAAAAAAAAATGTTTTCCATAAAATGGTTTTTTTTAATAAGTACGTACGATTAAAATTAATGAATAAAATAAATAAAACATCACTTCCAAAAGTTTGCGAAAACATGAAATTTTCATCTATATAGGAGTACTTACAACTTCAGTAATGTTTATTTTAAAATCTTTCTGTTTATAACTGTGCAGCTTCACATATTATTATATAACCGCACATCATTGAACCCAAAATACAAATTTAAATTTAAAAACTTTTGCATTTCAACAACAAACGTGACACAGAGAGAAAAATTCATTATATAATGTTAAGCACTTATCTATACATAAAAGTCTCTGAAACCCAGCCATATATCCGCGGGTAATTATGTACACGAATACGTCATTGATCTTCTTATTTTACAATCTTACTTTCTATTGTATATTAATAAATTAAATTATACAAAATCAATCAGAAACCATCATTATTATTATAAAAAACAATTTTTTTTGGTTTTCTTTTCAACAGAAAATATAGTAACTTCTTATGCAAATATACCAAACTAATCCAGCTTATAGCGGCCTTCTTTTAAATTTAAAAATAAACAATCGACTGCTTATTGTATTTATTAACGTTTCGTTTAATATATCAAGACAATATCAGATTTAGAAATTAATGCTATTTGTGTACTGTGAGTTCTGATCTTCGTCTTTCATTGCTGAGCTGGATAATAAATTGGGCTTATTTCTATAATAAATAATAATTATAGGCAAATATGTAGAATCCCCCTTCCCTTTTGGATCCTTTCATATTTTATAGGATGGTAGAAGTTCTTCGTTTGTTCGGGGAGTTTGCGGCGCCCGGTCCCTTTCAGAGAAGGAGAGGTTTAAAGTTTGTATTTTGCATAGGAAATTAATTTTAATCATTTCTTTAAACAATTTAAAAAAGCAAATTTAGATATTATTATGATATAAATAGAAATAGGGTTTTTGTACATTTATCTTGTTATCAGGGGGCTGCCGCCCCTCGAACCCCATGCCTTGCTTTAATTTTCATACCCCCTGCATTCTGAAACCCTTAGAACTAAAGTTGTAGTTATTGCCAAGACCTTTTAGTTGACATCATACAACATTTTTAAAAGAGGATGTACCCCTACTTAAGTTTATACTTCAAACATTTTAAATTTAGCTATCCTTTAATTCTGTATATTTGTGGCATTAAAATAATGCGCATTTTAAAACTTTTGCATACAAGTTTTAAGCCTCTTCCCCTCCGAAAGAAGTCTGAGCGCCGCAAACTCCAGGAACAAATATTGTTCAGGAAAGACCCCACTACCTTCCTACAAAGTTTGAGGAGGATCCAAGAGGGGGGGGGGAATTCTACACCTTACTACTTTTTGTACTAAATTGGCCCACTAAAACATAAACACTAGACATCTTAGATAATAGATGATAGTTCTTGTATGGTGACGCATCGCCAGCATATATTTTAAACTTTATTGAAAGGTAACCATATATAGTTATACCAATTATTTTACTCTATAAAGTGCATAGAACTTCTTTATCATCTTTTAACAAGAGTTTTACTTTTTAATTTTAAATCCGCGATGAGGTACTGCGCAGACTATTGCACCAGTCAGCAGGCAGCATCTCGCACAAAGCTCTTAAACTTGTTGCAATTATTTCAATATAAAATAAATAATTTTTTTTTTCTAATTTAAATTGCTATTATTAGCTAGATTATTATTTATTATTATTATTATTATTATTAAATAATCTTATTAAGTACAGAAAATATTAATGTTGTTTGTTGCATAATTTATTATATCATGAAAATTATACCTTTTGGCCGACCTTTCATTTATACTTGCGCATTATTTGTCTTTTCAGTTTATTATTGCAACATTTATAGCAGCATGCTCTTGTGCTCGGCTAGACAATAACTACTTACCACCGCCAGGTGCATCAAATGCTGGTGGCGGTCCTGGTTTAGCAGCACCTGGTTTTGGTGGTCGTACTGGTGGCAATGGTGGTGGTGGTGCTGGTGGACATTCGGGTGGTGGAGGTGGAAATGGTGGATTAGGTGGCGGTTATGGAGGAGCTCCACAAGGTGGATTCGGTGGAAGCGCACCTGGAGGTGGACAAGGCGGATACAGTTCGCCGCCACAAGGTGGATTTGGTGGTAGCTCACCACCGCAAGGTGGATTTGGTGGTAGTGCATCAGCAGCTCCTGGAGGTTTTGGTGGTGGTGCTCCAAGTGGTCCACAACAACCACCAATTGCCATTCTTTCGTATGAAAATGAAAATTACGGAGATGGAAGTTATAAATTTAGTTACGAAACTGAGAATGGAATTAAAGCACAAGAAAAGGGTGAAATAAAGAATAAGGGATCAGAAAATGAAATCCAGAGCGTATCAGGCTCATACTCATACACAGCTCCAGATGGTCAAGTGATCACAGTTACATACATTGCTGATGAAAATGGTTTCCAACCAACTGGTGATCATCTGCCAACACCACCACCAATTCCAGAAGCAATTGCCAAAGCTTTAGCCGCAACAGCTGCGGCTCAAGGAAATCAGGGTAATCAAGGTAAAGTTTAAATATAATTAATGTTTCCACTTTGCAGGATACTATTATAGAATTACTAATATAAAACTTGCCCTCCAGATAACCACAAATATGATTTGTGCTAGTTAAGAGGAAAAGGTTAGAGATTTATGAACATTTAAGAAACATTGTTTTTCTGAGAGTTGAAATGGGGGGAGGGGTTAAAAACTGAAAAAAATACCGTTTTTGTAAAAAAAATTTGTGCGAATCTGCAGTATAGCGAATATGCTCCAAAAAGTACTCCTTGTATCCTGTAAAGGGTCATCCCTCGACCAAAAAGCTGTACTATCACTTTTGGGGAAAACTCTTCCAGGGGAGGAGTTTAAAGTTAGTATGCAAAAGCTTAAAAATGCAATATTTTGATTCCACAGTTCCGCACCTATACAGAATGGAAGAATAGGCAAATTAAAATTTTTTTATTTGAAATTTATTGAAATATATATTTATAGGGATTGTATATATTCAAATGAAAGGTTCCCCCAAAAGTCATTGTATAATTGTTTGGTCGAAGGATGACCCTATAGGTGGGTGGGTCCTATTTGGAGCATATTCGCTGTACTGCAGTTCAGCCAAAATTTTTTAATCAAAAGGCTACTATACCCCCGAGGCCCCAAACCTCTGCTTATTACGTAGATAAAAGGGAGAGTTTGGCATGAGAGAAAGGTGAAAAACTGTCCATGCCATACAGAATTATATTTTTCCGGATTGATAGATTGTAGTCATAGACCGCACCCATTTTGAATATTCGTACTTGGTTCATTTTGAAAAACTTATATCATATTTTCTCATATATATTTTCAACTTTTACAAGAGGATTTTTTTTTAAATTATTTTATAAATTAAAAAACCAATTCTAATTTAAGGTTATCCAAGTGGTGGAAACGGAGGCAATGCATATCCAGGTGCACCATCAGCCGGTGGTTATTCGGCTCCAGCACAGGGCGGCGGTAATGGTGGTGGCTATTCGGCTCCAGCACAAGGCGGCGGTAATGGTGGTGGCTATTCGGCTCCAGCACAAGGTGGTGCCGGTGGCTATTCTGCTCCATCGGGCAACGGCAATAATGGCTATCCAAGTGCACCATCAGCTGGTGGTTTTGCTCCAAGTGCACCATCAGCTGGCGCAGGTGGTCGACCAAACAATCAATACGTTCCCCCAGCAAATCAACCTCAACGACCAAGTGGAAATGGAGGATTTAATCCACAATCGGGATATAAATACTAATTTATTATTTATTCCTTGTTTTTTATGTATTTAGTCGTTATTAATAATTTTAAAATTTAACAGCCAGAAGATGCGAATGAAAAGCTTTATGAGAATTAAAATTTAATTTATTGTTTGTCTTTATATACGCGAATAAGGAATATTGTCGTGCGCAATATTTTTCGCGTCTTGCATATAAACAAACTTTTTAATTAAGTTTATTTTGTTATAAAAAAATACTTTAAAAATAATTAATTAATATTAATAAATTATTTGTATTTAGAATTAAAGAATAAATTTTTCTTAAGAGAATAAAAACGATTTTAATTATAGATCATGTAATGTACTAGCACTGGCACAACACTGTATCTCAGTTGCTAGATTTTTCATATGGGGATTGTTGCATTTTATTACTTTAGGGTAACATTTTTTTTTATTTTAAATAAAAAAAATAAATCTTTTGGTCATAATTAAATACAAAAACTTATTAAGTTCAAACGATCGGCACATTTTCTTACTATTTTACAGAAAAAAATTATGTTAATCGTTGTAGAAAAATTGCAAATACTTTAAAAATCCTTCTTCATCTGCAGATAATACAGATTACAGATAATATGTTATTTGCGGCAATGACGATTGGCAGATCATTTATAAAAAGAGAAAAGAGTAGTGGCCCAAGAGCAGAACCCTGGGGTACACCACTCTTTAATCTTAAAAACTCTTCAGCACCATTCAAAGAAACAAGCTATTGTCTTTCAGTTAAATATGATTTTACGAGATTTACAGCAGAAAGCGGGAAATTAAATTTTTCAACAAGTTTATGGTACAGTTTAACGTGGCTGACACTATCGAACGCTTTTGAGAAGTAAAGAAAAACTAACACACTGAAAAGCTTTTTATCCAAACCGTTTTGATTCTCAGTGGTAGTTTTAAGAAGAGCAGTGACTGTGTTGTGTTTAGCCCGAAATCCCGACTGTGCATCAGATAAAAGGTTGTTTGTTTGAATATAAAAAGATATTTGATCCCGAATTATGATTTCTAGAATCTTGGATAGAACCGACAATAGGCTTACGGGTTTAAAATCAGTAATTATAGTTTCGGATTTTTTTTTATCTATCATTTATTATCTTTAATAAACTTTCATATACCTTTTCGTAATTTTAAGAAAGCTAGTCTTTTTAGTCTTCAACGACATCGGTCTTATTATAGATCCTTGGAACCTATTAATAGAATATGCCAGCTTTTGAATGGAGCAACAAATATTTATAACTTGGGCGTAGCTTTGAAAAGAAACAAGGTTTTTCTCATTATATGGTTTTTTTAATGCTGTTTGTAGCATCTATCGTACTCACGTCTCCTCTATTTTGTCTTCATCGCATAGCGCTTATATATACTACAAGCAACACACACTACACATGGAGCCGCTTATATACAACAATCGGAGTGGTATGTAGTTCCATCTCCACACGAACCAGCCGATTAAATACACACACATGGAGCCGCTTATATGCAACAAATAACAATCGGGCTGCTATGTATTTCCATCTCCAAACGCAACGCAGCTGGCGATTATATGTACATGGCTAGTTCCTATATATTTTACCCCCACCATAATCAATCATCATTAGTTACATATGGGGCATGGGCGAGCGCGCATATAAATACAGAAGCAAAAAGAAGGAAAAATCACTTCTATGTTGAACGTTAACGACTGCGTTAGGTGACAAGCTCGACCAACCGTTAACTGAAAGAAGCGTTATTTTGCGACCTCCGAGTAGCGAAGGTTTGTACCGTCCTCTCAATTAGCTAAGTTTATTTACATTTTTTTTTTAATTTGTAATCATTGTAAAGTCTTTTCTTCTCTTTTTTTTTAAATAAAGATTTTGTGTTTTAAAAATTATACAAGAAAAAAACGTCTTTTTATTCTGATGGACATCGGATTTTGGGCCGCTCAACCCGATTGCCCCCATCATGTTCAATTTTTTTCGTAATATTAATTGTTATAATGTGTTACAGTTATTCAAATCTTTTGGATCTTCTTCCTGTTGGTTTTAAATAAATAAAAATAAAAATGTATATAGAAAAAAATCCAGTTTTTTCAGCATCCATAACTATTTAAGGAAAATAAATTTCTCATATTAAGCCATCCGATCAGAATCGGGCGCCTGAAAAATGACCAAAATCATTTTTTTTTTAAATATTTTAGAAATCGTGATTTTCGAAAATAAGTTTTTGAAAAACGGGATTTATAAAAAAATTTGATTTTGTGAAACGGGATTTTAAAAACGGTATTTTGTTGCGAGGCCGACAATTTGTTCAACAATAAAAAATTTAAGCTTGGTTAAGCTTAATGCAACGAAGTAACACATTTTTTTTTGTAAGAAACCATACTAATGTTTTTATAAAAGAAAATAATAGTTAACGGTTGGTGATAGATAATAATTTATCAGACTAAACAATATACTATTTATACCAGGCGAGCATAATCTGCAGAAGCAAGTTTTTTTTCGTTTTTTACAATTATTTTTTTACATGAATGAGTGATGCAACGTGTATATTAGTAACTTTATTGTTCTTGTAAAAAAAACTGAAAGATAACGCGAAATTTTGGCAATTGCACTTCGGTAACAGTTGCATTGATTTTTTAATAATTAGTTAGATGCGAGAAACAGCAGTATAGTAATTATATAAAGTATAAAGAAATTTTAAATTTTATTTTTTATTTATAACGATTTATTATAACAATTTTAAATTTACTTTATTTCTACTATACAAACTAAACAAATTTATATTTACAAATTATTATTTAACTTTGGGTTTCTGCCAGCTTTGCAAGTGAATTTTGATTGGTGCTTGCATTAGCTGATGTAAAAATATTGCATACATTAGAACATTCTAAAATAACATAGTATTGATAAAAAGATGGCGCTAACTATTTTATTGCCAGAACTTGTTGAAATAGTTGCTGAACTTGGTGCCGGTTCTGAAAAGATTTAAAAATTTATTAGTTATTTACATTTAAATTAATATTTATAAAAATATGCGCGTAACAAGGGTGACACAAACTTTGAGCGTTATGTCTTTGATTGTCATGTCAGAAGCGACATTATGACTTGTTAACTTTTTATATAGATTTGTTCACTAAAGCTACGGCTTCCATTCCGTATACGTCTGCATGGAAGCCGTAGCTTTAGTTAATTTAATTTGAAATTACAGCATTACAAGAATAACATATTTGGCTTATATTTTTGGACAAACTCGAGTACAACGTAACATTGAAGGCTAAAAACTAAATCTGCGAAAACCTCGCCATACCAAAATATGCTAGCTAAATTTCTGTGGCACCTAGTTTTCGGCCTATAATGTTACTTGTCTTGGACTGGGTAAAACGAATTTCTTTGGGTTAAACCATTGACATTTATAACTTGTATAGTATAATGACTTTGAAAAGCCATCTATTGCATTGAAGCATAAACAGACGTATTGTAGTAAGTCAAAGCCATCTATTAAACGATGGCAACAACGGCAACTGATAGTACTATACAAGTTATAAATATCTATTTTTAAACCAAAATTAAATTTACTTTTTGTGGTTGTCGATTTAGTTGTTTTTGCTGCTGCAGTTGTTGATTGGGTTGTTGTTGATGGAGTTGTTTCAACTGTAGTTGATTGGGTTGTTGTTGTTGGAGTTGTTTTAACTGTAGTTGATTGAGTTGTTGTTGATGGAGTTGTTTTAACTGTAGTTGATTGATTTGTTCTTGTTGGAGTTGTTTCAACTGTAGTTGATTGAGTTGTTGTTGATGGAGTGGTTTTAACTGTAGTTGATGGAGTTGTTGTAGAAGGGGTGATAATTTCTGTATCTACATCTGCATTGGAGTCTAAAAAATAAGATTATTAATATTTTTATTTAAAAATTAAAATTACAAAAATACAAAATACACGATTGGAATAAAAAAAAACTAAATTAAATTCTTTGATATAGTTGAAAAAAAAAGAATTGAGTCGCATTTTATAGCGATTGCAGTTTTTCGATTTTGACTAAAAATCAAAGTGTTCAATGTGTGATCACCCAGATATAATCACATGTGATACCGAACCGAGGAAGAATATCTAATCTAACCAATGACATCTAATAAATGCTTCTTTATATTCTATGCAGAGGTGGGAGCAGATTAAAAAAAAGTTGCTGTTGCTTTGTTAGCAACATTTTCATAGTGCTGCTGCTTAAGTGCTTAATACCTGCAAATATTTATATAAATTATTATCAAATTAACTTAGGAATACAATACATAAATTTGTATTTATGATGGATTGCAGTATGTTTTTCCATAACGCACGTTCTCTGAAATTTTTTTAAAAGATGTCGAATGATCTTATCTTCAAAATAAGCCCACACGTTACTACGATAAAAAAATTGTAAACTCCTTACAACTATATAGTTTTCAATGAAAACTAATCAAAAAGATCTTACATAATTAATCGGTCATTTTACGAGTATATTGATAAGATGCACACCATATTTCCATTAAAATTGAGCCTACTCAACAGCTGCTAGGACAATGGGAACATTTTTAAATAAAAAAAAAATGTGTCAGTTAGACTTCTTGCTATTTTCTGCTTGCCTGTTACTTATAGTAAAAATTGGTATCAAAAAATCTAAAAACATTTGTAAACAAGCGAACTTAGATACAGCTTAGGAGGCGAAGCTCCTCGCAACATTTTGTTGTTTCAAAAACTCTAAATACATTTGTATGGCTTACTTGAAAAAAAATTGCGAGGAGCTTCGCCGCTTCAAGCTCTTAAATTAAAGCTTACAAATTATATTAAGCTGAGAAAAGCGAAGCTCCTCGTAAAAAAATTTCGGGAAGCCATATGAATGTTATATGATTTTTGCTAGCATTTTTTTTACTAAACGTAACAGGCAATCAAAAGGTAGCAGGACGGCTAACCGAATTCATTTTTTTTTTATTTAAAAATGTTTCCATTGTCATAGCAGCTCGTGTGTAGGCTGATTTTAAGCGGGAAAATGATGCGCATATTCTTAAGATTCTTATGAATAATGATCAATTGATAGGAAAAGATCGCATTTTAAGAAGTTTTAATTGAAAACGAGTTGTAGCGAATTTTAAAATGTCCCGGTGTCGTAGCAACTTTTAGGTATGCTTATTATAATGAGGAAAACCATGAAGGAGGAAAACAGGGCCGCCTTTTATAAAAATACTAGCGCATTTATCGAGACATTGTGAAATATTATTATGAGAAAATTGCAATGAAAACGATAGAAGTTGTAAGGAATAGTATTAACCAGGGGCGTCAATTGATAGGGGCTGGGGGGCATTGCCCCCCCCCCTCCAAGTCCCTGCCTTTTTTTAATATTTTTTTTTTATTGATACAATATTTCAATCGTCCAAGCTAAAAACTTCCCTCTAAAATTTAGTATATATTCTAGAGTGTTATTAACTCTAATCCCCCAGCATACAGAAGTAAAATAGCTTTTTATTGTAACTAAGTAGTAGTAGAATACGAGAAAAGTTAAATAAATTTAGGTGTAATTTTATTTTTTATGGCAGAACGTAAAGACAAAGTGGCTTTTTTCTCTATAAGTACGGAATGCAAAGTTAGACAGTGGATAACGTTACCACTTTGCACTAAAGAGGTTGTGAGTTGCACATTCTGTTTGGCCGGGAAATTTCTCCCAACGGAGCTATGACCTCTTATGGACTGAGATTTATTAAAAACGACTGCAGTGGTTCGGAAGTCACTTAAAGCCGTTGGTTCACCTATGGCTATAATAAGATACCAACAGATAGAGTTCCTCATTTATTGTAAAAACCGTCTCACTGATTATACCATTAATATGAGCAGTGCAACCTGCTGACAATACTTAACTTTTGAAGTAAAGGACCCGATGATTAAGTTAGGCAAATGGCTAGGGCCCACGACTCAAATAGGCTCCTAAATTATTATCCTATATTAATTTTTTGTTTTATTAAAAAAAATATACTGCAAGTTGATTTTTAGCATTCTGTATTGTTCGTTATTTATTTCTAAAAAATTTCGTTGCGCGGCAATTTTATAATGATGAAAGGAACGATTTACAATTTTTTTAATAAAAAGCGCAAAAGGTAACTTTACATAGCTTTAAATATCCTGTACACGATCATATCATTTATAGGTATATTCAAAAAATCTTAAAAATATTGCTTCCCCAAGATTTGACTGAATTAACGCCACTGGTAAAGATAATATATTTTTACTTGAAAAATCGAGAAAAAAACATCTCTATGATGCCATTTCGTTAATTTTGAAGATAATTTTGACTGAAAATGCAGTTCTTTTAGAGAATAACCCTGTATTTATTCCTTATTTTCAACGATACTTTATTAAGACTCTTAATTGTCAAAATTTCAGTTTGGTAATTGGTAGTACAGTTTCTATGGCTATATGCAACAATTTGCAAGTTGAGATTCTCTTTAACCTCTCAAAGGATAGAAACAATTTATATTTTATTTACTAATATCAGCTCTTTAGAATTTTATTACGCAATGTTTTTGTGAGTTTTCTGGTTTTATTTTACAACAAATTTCGCTGCGCGGCAAGTTTATATTGAATAGAAAAAGATATTTAAAAAATGTTAAATAAAAAGAACAAAAATTAAACTCAAATAGCAACTATAAGCAGAGCCCTCTCATAGTTCGAACCATCCACACTTCTCAGTATGTATTTATTATATAGGTATATATATAAAATAATAAAAAAAATGTTTTGATTAAAAGATTTTGCTGAATTGACACCACTGCTTTCTATGCATAATCAGTAAAGTATTCACTTTTCGTTGACCGAATAGTCTGTCCCTGTATGTAATTTTTTATTTGACGTATAATTGTACTTCCGCAGATAGAATTTTTCACATAATTTTATGATTTTAGTGTTAATATATAGGCAAGCAAGTATATGCAGTTATTTTTATAGCTTCAACAGTTTTAATATTCTTGCTTAATCCTACACTATATAAAAACAATTATTTTTGTTGACATCGATCGAACCATTTAAAAAATATTGGGGAACACGTGTTATTTACGAAGTGTCTCTTATATTAGGACGTTTTGTAGCTTTTTTATGATATAAGTTATTTGGGGCAGTCCTAACTGAATGTAAAAGTAAGCAGCCGTATGGTCTACCAATGTCCAATACAAAGAAATATGAACAGTTTAGGAAATAACGCAC
>JANSTW010085446.1:0-31213 GCA_027564275.1 Diadocidia ferruginosa | reverse complement strand
TAATTTATTTAATTTATTTTTATTTAATTTATTTATAATTAATAAAATTAAAATTATTTTAACAATTAATTCAAAAACGAAAGCGTAATACCTAATTTTGTAAAATATTTAATTTTTTTTGATAATTTTCATTACAGTGGAAGGACACAATGTACCACCACCACCGTCACCACACGTACCAACCGAAACACCACGACTTAATCTTAAAACCTATCCCAATGATCAAATTATCAAAGAAAGTAAGTATTTTTATTTGGAATTTATTTTAGAGAAAAATTTCATGTTATACTAAATTTTTGTTCTTTTCGTTTTTATATTTTCTTTATTATTTATCTTTAGTTTAATTTAAAAAAAAAATCCTATTTTTTTTTTTTGTTATTAACTTTAATTTTGTTGGCATGATTTTGTAGCAATTTTTTAACCCTATCGAACGTCAAAAAATTAAAAAAAAAAATTTTGAATTAGGAACTAACTTATGTAAAAATAATTATTTTTTTTAAATTCCATAAAATATTCTGGACTATAGTATCCATAATTATTTTTTATGGAACCAACTAAATTTATTCTTTAAAATTTATAATTCAATTTCTTTATTTATTATAATTAATCAATATCAATAATATATTGTACACCATCGCTCGAAAGGGTTAACCAATTTTAAATATCTTGCCAAGGTACAAGGATTCTATTTAAAAAATGCATTTTTAATTTATAATATAAAATAATTTTAACTGTATATAACTTCGATTACCTGAATATTTTTAAATATATTCCAGTCAATATAATCTTAGAGTTCTAAATTTATTCATAAAAGAATACTGAACTTAGGATATTTTTATATGACTTAATTATAGCTTTAACCCCAAATTATATTGTATAACATGAGTTTATTTTGTTTAACAAAAAACTAATAAAAACAAACCTTCTTCTTTTTTTTTTTCTTAACCAACAAAAATTTATTAAAATTAAAGGAGCAGTAAGGGAGGGTAAGTCACTATAATATATTTGGTGTAATATAAGTATATTTTCTAAGAGTCATAACAGCATGCGGAATGTTTTAATTTTTCATTTAATAAATTGTTTTCTTAATTTTAAGGTCGTTTTGCACTATATATAGAAAAGAGGGCAACATTTTTATAAGATTAAAATTCAAAAATCATCAAAATAGATTTAAAAATTGATCTTCATCACGTTTCTGAAACAATTTAACCCACAATTGTTCTGGGGGTCGTAAAGGACCCAACATCTTTTTTAGTCCATATTCACAAATCCACATCAATAACGAAAACCCAATTTTTTTTAGTATAAAAATCATATTCGAGCCGATTAAAATGAAATGATTAAAAAAAAGTTTTATTATTCATAAATCATAACCTTAATTTTTTTAATTAAAAATATAAGTGGTCAAACAGGAATGACATACTGAATGAACATTCATGTTTTAAGGACGATATAAGGGTTAAAATATTCTATACATATTTAATATTTTTTCAGGATTTTTAATTTGATTGAATATATTCTGATAACAAAATATGTTTTTCTTAATTTCTTCTTTGAGCAACTATATAGTCTTAGTTAAAACAAAATTTTATTGTTTTAATCATCACGTCCTTTATGGGTCATTTTTACCATTTTGTACCTGTGATCTGAGGGCTGAGACTGTGAATCACATTTGGAAAAGTAACAGTGTGTACAATTTTTTTTAAATTAAATTGTATATTGTGCAATATTTTCGTAAGGTTGTAGTTTTTGCCCCTAATTTTATCTTTTTCATTGGGTAATCCTACAGTCAAATGTCAGCATCTTATATATTTGTGAATAAATTGGACGGAACTGTTTTGTCAATTTTAGGTACTAAGTTTTGATCAATTAAATTTTTTTCAAACACCCACAAATCGAATTCGAGTTAAAAAAAATCCATTAACCATTAATATAATTACATATGATAAATTATAATTATATCAAAATTAAATAGAGATTAAAAAAAATAATAAAATGGGTTAAACAATATTAGATGTGTCACTTCATATATAGAAACAAGCGCATGATTGAAAATTACTATGTCAATATTATAATTGATACAAAAGTTATTAAGAAGCACGTTGACATCATTTTTGAACCATATTGTATGCAAATTGGGAAAAATGGTTATTCAAATAAAATTGTTAACGCAACATTTTTTCCTCCAACACCTAGGTCGTGAAGTTGTCTTTCAATGTCGTGACGAAGGACCGATTCGTGCTCGTGTTAGATGGGTTCGTCCATCTGGTCGTCCATTACCGCCCGGTTCTCGGGATCTTAACGGACGTTTGGAAATTCCAAATATTAAAGTAATTTTGCAAAGTTTTAAAATTAAATGAATTGTATTAATATTTCATTTTATAGATGGAACATGGCGGAGAATATATTTGTGAAGCAGTCGGTTATCCAACATCAACACCCGGTTCACAGGTTTCGGTTCATTTGACCGTTGATAAATGTAAGTATTTTCCTGTCGCTCTTAACCACAAACAAAAACCCTCAAGAAACAAAATAAAATTCTTTATTATGAACAAATAAAATTATTCAAAGAAATTCCCATATAAAATGCAGTGTGGAGCAAATTTAAATTCATCAGGCCAAATAAGAAACTGCGGTACGGGATTGTTCCGCACATTGATAATGAATTTTTCGGTCTAGGTATATATATTGTTTTCGAATTTTCGGGAAAATTTTCCCAAAAAACTGACAATAATTTCTAAAATAATATTCTATTTTCATGACTATCAATTTTGATGGATACAATTTGGTAAAGAGATATTTTTTTCGTCCCTTTAATAATAATAAATGTCTGACAATATGTATTGACCAATAATTTATTAATTTCTAAACAGATGATCCAATTATTGATCGACCAAAATCAGCTTGTTCGGTGAATCAAGCCACCTGTATGGATGGCAGTTGTATTCCCAAGCATAAAATCTGTGATGGTGTTGATGATTGTAATGATGGCTCGGACGAGACAAGATGCCGTAAAGTTTGTGAACCAAATGAATTTAAATGCCGTACATCTAATAAATGTGTGATGAAAACGTGGCGTTGTGATGGTGAAAGTGATTGCGAAGATAATTCAGATGAAGAATCGTGTGCAGTTTTGTCACCAGATGCACCATGTCGATATGACGAATATCAATGTCGTAGCGGACAATGTGTACCGAAATCATTCCAATGTGATTTACACAATGATTGTATAGATAATTCCGATGAAATTGGTTGTGCAGTTCCGGCTGTCGTGCAACCGCCACCACCGATGGTAACATTGCCACCGGGCAGCACATTTAACATTTCTTGTCGTGCCGTTGGTGTTCCGGTACCGCTAATTGTATGGCGTTTAAATTGGAACCACATTCCGGAAAAATGTCAAACAACAAGTGTCAATGGTTTTGGCGTTCTGACATGTCCGAATGTTGAAGTTCGTGATTCTGGTGCATATTCATGTGAAATTATCAATACGGTTGGAACGACCTTTGTATCCCCAGACACAATTCTAATTGTTACCGGTAACGATACAGTTTGCGATGCTGGCTACTTTAATGCTAAAGCTAATCGTCCAGAAGAATGTATTAATTGTTTCTGTTTTGGTGTGACAAGTGAATGTTCGAGTGCAGATTTATTCACATATTCGGTAAAATTAAAAATACTTTCTTAAAACAAAATTCTTAAAATCCATTTATTAATTTATAATTTACAGCTTCCACCACCAGTTACATCGTTGTCACTTGTTGCCGTCGTGGGGCCATGGAATGGCGAACGGGAAATTATTACATCTGATTATAAATATAATGATCTAATTGCAACACGTCATGGTGTACAGGTTTGAGCTTTTTTTATTGCTTTATTTATATTGAAACAAATTGGTAATAAAATCTCAGATAGTTCTCTTCTAGTTAATCTCACAGTTGATATACAAAATTCTAGAAATTTTTCAATACTAAAACCTCAAATTTTTAACTATTTAAAAAAAATTAGGATCAAAGTTCGTTTGAGTACACGGCTAACCGTGTTAGGGTTAATTAAATTTTTTTTCCTTATATTTCTTTAAAAAAATATTTTTTAAATGATGTTTCGATTAAGATTAAAACAGTTGGGGTACCCAAATATACATACATAACCACTTTTTATTTTTGTTTTCCCCATCTTTTTTAAGCCTATAGGCGTTTTGAAATATAAAAAAAACTATTTTTAGGATGGATTGATCCTTCTCGGTATTAGTCTTAACAATTCCCACTTGAACTTTATTTAAAATTTCTTCCTATTTTCGAATGATATGCAGAAAACCGTCAAATATTCCCTATTAATAATTCTATAGATAATAACAAGAACTGCAATAATTTAAAAAAAATCCTCTGTTCTAAACAGTTACGTCTTGAAAACATTCCACTAACCCGTGAATATCCATACTATTCACTGCCAGAAGATTTCCAAGGTAATCAATTGAAATCATACGGTGGATTCTTTAGATATGAAATCGAATATGATGGTCAAGGATCACCAAATGATGCACCTGATGTAATTATTGGTGTAAGTATAAATTAGATTTTCGGTTTGTCAAAATTAATTGTGGCAATAATGTATAGGGAAACGGATACACACTTGTTTATCGTACACACAATCGCATCGAGTCCGGCAGACGTACCACTGTGTCGGTAGCATTTTCTCCGGGCAGTTGGCATACCGTTGACGGTAAATTGGCATCACGAGAAGAAATTATGATGACATTGGCCAGTGTACAAAAGATTCTTATCAAATTGCAATACGTTGATCGTGTACAACGAGTAGTTGAACTATTACACATTAATATGGAATCGTCGGCTAGTCACGACATGGGATTGGGATCGGCTTCATTGGTTGAAGAATGTCGCTGTCCCGTCGGTTATTCTGGGTTATCTTGCGAATCTTGTGCTCATGGCTATGTAAGACAACAAACGGGAGCTTGGTTGGGCCGATGCGTTCCTGAATTGCCGGTTTGTTCGCCAGGCACTTATGGTGATCCAAATCGCGGTGTACCGTGCAAGAAATGTCCATGCCCGCATACATCACCTGGAAATAATTTTGCTAGAACATGTTCTTTAGGATCAGATGGTGATGTTGTTTGTGATTGTAATCGTGGATACAGTGGACGTCGTTGTGAACAATGTGAGCACGGTTATTTCGGCAATCCTATTGCACCGGGTGGCTCTTGCACACATATTCCACCAAGTACTGGCCGGGATTGTGATAGACGTGGAACATATCGTACACGTTCCGATGGTTCATGCGAATGTAAACAACATGTAACCGGATCTCGGTGTGACCAATGTTTGGCAAAAACTTTCTTCTTAAATTCAAATACTGATACTGGATGCATTGAGTGTTTCTGTTCGGGCGTTTCCAAAGATTGTACCAGTAGTTCGTGGTTCAGAGATTCAATTCATGCAACATTTTCGACCACTCGAAATGAATTTTCTGTTATAACAGACTATGAAAACCCAGAACCAGCCGAAGTGGATATTGAAACTAGCGGTCATGAAGTGTCATTCTTTGGCAAATCAAGTGATTCTAATGTATATTACTGGAGTCTTCCTGCACGATTTGTTGGCGACAAAGTAACATCATATGGTGGAAACTTAAACTATACAATCCGTTATATCCCAGTGCCTGGTGGCTCCAGATCAAAAAATAATAATCCAGATGTCGTTATTCGCAGTTCAAATGATATTGAAATTTTACATTATCGACGTGATAATTTCGATGGTGTTCCAACAGCCTATAGTGTGCCTATTGTAGAACAACACTGGCAACGTTCGGACGGTAATCGAGTTAATCGAGAACACTTATTGATGGCATTAGCAGATGTTTCAGAAATTTTCATTAAAGCCACATACGCAACAACGACAGAGGAGGCAGCCTTATCCAAAGTCAATTTAGACATTGCTTCCGAACATAATACTGGTTCGTATATACGAGCCGTTGAGGTTGAACAATGTATATGCCCTGCAGGACATCAGGGCCTCTCATGCGAAGATTGTGCACCGGGCTATACCAGAAGTGAAGTTGAAGGTTTATATTTGGGACTGTGTGAGCGTTGTGATTGCAATGGACACTCCGACGAATGTGACCCAGAAACAGGTGTATGTCATAATTGCAGAGACAATACAGAAGGTGATAGATGTGAACAATGCAGACCTGGTTTTAATGGAAATGCTACGTATGGCTCACCAAATGATTGTTCTGATTTAGATGCTGACTCAAGTCGAATTTGTGATCAATGTGATTCTCGTGGTTATGTGTCTTGCGAAAGAGAATGTCGTTGCAAATCTAATGTAATTGGCTATCGCTGTGATCAATGCAGAGAAGGCACATACAATTTGCAACAATCAAATCGAGCCGGTTGTTCAGAATGTTTCTGTTCGGGTGCATCTAAAGTTTGTACCGCCTCCCGATTGTATCGTGAACAAATCCCAATGTTTATATTTGAAGATAAATTTAGCCTAACCAATCGCTTGGGTGACGTTAAAATAGACGAGGAGCCACAAGTCGAATTATCCACGAATGAACTATCGTTGGATATTCGTGATTCTAATAGTACATTTTATTGGAGTTTACCGGCTCGATTCCTGGGCAATCAAGTCCTATCATATGGTGGTGCTTTGAAATTTACCATTCGTAATGATGGTTACCGAGACTATAGACAAGATCGTGATGTTATTTTAACTGGTAATGGATTGACCTTGATCTGGACTCGTCATGAGCCAAACAATGGTGTAAGTAATGCAATGTTCGAGTTAAATACAATTGTTAATGCAAAAATTATCTATTTTAGCCCGACACCGTAATTTTAATCGAAGACGATTGGCAGAGTGTTGATCGGTATGGTGTTCGTCCAGCATCACGAGCTGATTTAATTACAGTTCTTAGTAAATTGCAAAGTATATTGGTTCGTGCAACCCTATTGGAATACGTAACAAAGACACATATTAGCGATGTTTCCCTCGATACGGCTGTAACGCAGATTACAGGCCAAGAAGAGGTTAAGAATATTGAAAAATGTATGTGTCCAAAGGGCTATCGCGGAACAAGTTGTGAAGTAAGCATGAACATTCCGTTTTTTTTATAAATTATAACAATTATTTTTCTTTTTAAGACTTGCGATCATTTCTACTACCACGATACATATGATCGTTCAGTCGGTCTTTTGGGCTCATGCAAACAATGTCCCTGCTCTGAAAATGCTGAATCCTGTAACCTGGGCAACGATCATCGTGTCGTCTGCAATTGCAAGCCCAACTATTACGGCGAACATTGCACTGAATACGGTAAGTAATGTTTAGAAATAAAAATAATTTATAAAAGATCTCTAGTATATAAAAAAAATCCTATGAAAAAAACGGAGATTTAAAATTAAAAATTACAATTTTTCATGCTTTAATTTTATAAAAAGAAGCGATAGGTTATGGTCGGTAAGATCGTGTTATTTTTTTTTTATAAAAAATTTCTTCAAAGTAATTTTTTAATTAAATTTAGTTAGTTTATTTATTAAAAAATTTCAAGCGAAATACCAAATCTTCGACGTTTTTTAATTTTATTTTTAATAATAATTTAAAAATAAAATTAAAAATAGTTTATATAGGTATAGATTTAATTTTTGTTTATTAATTAAATAATTAATTTTGAAAAAATCTGTTGATTTTATTAAATTTCGATTTTTTATTAAAATTTCGAAAAAAAAGTATCTAAAATATTTTATGAATTTAATAAATTAACCCTATTCTAACCAATATGTAGACACATATTGGTTAGAATAGGGTTAATTTGACACTTTTTTTAAGAACTGCAATTTTAATTTGTGTGTGTTATTTTTTAAATTATTTCTTTTATTGGTGATAAACTGAAAAGTTTATAATAAAATTACACAAACTAAATTATTTAAATTAATTTTTTTGAAGTGTGTCGAAAAAAACATAAATTAACTGGTTGGATTAGGGTTAAAAAAATAAATAATTTTTTAACTAAAATAAAAAGGAATAAAATCTACTATTTTATTATACAACAATAATTTTTATTTTTATTTTTATTGTTAATTTAATAATAAATTTAGTATAGTCTTATTTTTCACTTTCAACATTTTTTTTAATCATTAAATTATATTATATTTATCATACTCATTAGTAGTTACTGGGAAAACAATTTGTACCACATATGATGTCATCTTTTTCAACAAAAATCAAACATTGGACGAGTATTTTCATTTAACAGATAAACATAACCGGAAATCTGGCATTATATGGAAAAAACTATTAAATAAAAATAACCAAACAGGTGGAGAGCTATACAAATTTCAATACCTTAAATACTCTATGGTTACACACTATTCATTAAAATTTGTTTTGTCAACTTCTTCCTAAATGTGGGATACGCTTTAAAAAAAATTATTTAACCCAGATATGCTTCTGTCACAATCTTAATACGGATTGTTTTTATATTCTTATAGATTTTTTGCAAAATTCTGAAATTTGTTAAAATAACTTATTTATTTTTTGACAATCGTGTAGATTAGCAAGCCTTTGTGGTTGTGTTAGTTAGTTTAATATAGCGAGTGACCAACTCGAATTTACAACAATAATTTGTATATGAAATGGTACCAATGACGAGCGCTGATTGGCTGGTACCTAGACACAGTTGTCCGCACTCGCTTTTAATCTAACTAACACAACTATAAAGACTCGCTAGTGTAGATTATTATCGATTTTTTTACGATTAAAGATGCAGTTCGGGGACTTTCTAAAATGTTTCTGATCTAAAGAGCATATCTGGGTTAATATTTTGTTCAATATTAAATAAAATACGAAATATTTATATGTTTTACTCGTATAATGTTAATTAAAATTGTGTTTAAGTCTTACGCAGTATTATTATGGCCATAAACAACGATATTATGATTTCTTAAAAACTTGTAAATTTTGTATGAATTTTTAATAACAACATTATACAAATTTATATTCAATTAGTGAATTTGGGTAAATTTTAAAATCATTAAAATAAAATAGAAGACTTAACATACGAATAAATGTATATGTACTCTTTTTTAACAATGAACCTGTAAATATATTTTATTTATTATAAATATTTACTACTGTACTGTTATATTTATAAAGTAAAAACTAAAAATAATTTAATTTTATATTTATTTAATGTACAGCACCAAGGATATTTCTAGCACAAAATAAGAGTTTTATCAAAAAATTATTTAAATTTAAGCACCATCGGCACGCTTATATATATAATATACAATAAATTTGTTATTCGTACTATAAAGTATGATATTTAAAAAAATCGTATGAGAGCCCTCTTTTACCTTTGATCTAGAGACTCCAAATGCAATACCAGAACTACAAATTACTAAAAAAAAACTCACCCCCAGTAAATTTTGGCCAAATCCGCAGTAAAAGCAATTAATTAATAAATAGATCCGAGTGGCTCAAAATCCACTTAAAACTTAAAGTTTCTTATATGATGTCATCAATATAGCGGAGTAATCATATTGATATTATAAGCATAACTGCTCATTTAGAAGGGAATCTAACATTCTAACCTCACAGTTTAAATGAGAATTACAAAAATTGTATATAAAGAAGGAAATTACTTAAAATAGTTAGGTTTTTATTTTTACTAACATTAATTCAGTGGGTCCCTGTAAAAAGATTGTAAGTGCACTTACCATACTTTTGAGTTATTACCAGATTTGAATTCCCAGTTTCAAACTACATATACTGAGTAAGATTCGTATTTATATTAGCCAAATTGACGAAATTATAACGATTTTAATAATAAAAAATGTATAGCGGCTTATGGAAAATAAAGACTTTAAATCGATTTTCTGTAAAATCAACTTTTGGACGTTACAATCTTTTTCCAGGGACCCACTGAATTATATTTTTAAAAACCAAAACTTTTTGTATTAAAAAAATAAAAATTGTATTGAATATATTATAAAATTGTGCCAAATCATCATCATGATACTAAAACTATAAAATATTATATTGAAAGGCCATTTTAATCAATTTACTTCTGTTGTGACGTAACATCATTACAACGTTTTATTTGAATTAACTTTAGTTGGGTGTAACAATGCGCATAGAAATACGAAAACAGATGAAGAATAGCCTCATGCGTAACATCTTATCTCATAGTTCTAGTATCATGTAGTGAAACAATGAATGATATTTTTAGTAGCGACATCTTGCCGTTCTTAATTGAAATATTGAACTATATGCCAGCTGTAAGATGTCGCTTCAAACAATAAAATTGTTTATCTAAATATATAATATTTTTTATGTAAAAACAGTAAAATAATATTTTTAAAGCTCAAATCAAAATATATTTATATTCGTGGCGTTTCTAAATTACCATAAAAGCTTTGGAGCACATAATCTGTATATTTTTAAATTAATATTCGACTAATTTCGCTTTGTTTAAATATTTTCTTAAACATTATTCAGGTACCGAATCACATACCGATCGCCCGCCTCAACACCCTCACCACCCTCATCTACCACCCACAATTATCGTCAACATTTCAACGCCTGTTTTGCAAATTGTTGAAGCCGGCGATACCGTTCGCCTTTCTTGTTCTGGATATCATGTTGCCAAAAAGGTAAATTTAAAATACTGAAACCCTGGCACTTATAGTTAATAAAATTCTCCTAAAGATTCCAATAACTGTCAGATGGATAAAGAAAGATGGCAGACTATCTGAGTATGCATACGAAGAACGTGGCACTTTGACCATCAAAAATGTACGATACGATGACAGTGGTATTTATATTTGCCAGGCACAAAGTGGCAGTGAAATTGTTGAGAAGAATGCAACCGTTACGGTTGGAGGTAAACAAAAATTTTTAATTACTGAATAAAATTAATTTTCAAATTTTCAATTTCCCCATTAAAAAGCATTTTCAAAGGAATTTATTAGAAAAATGGGTAAAATATTTTTTAAATAATTTTTAACCCTTTCGAACGTGGCGTATATATTATATTGTACATGGATTTTTTTTTTATTTTGAAAAAAATTTAAATATTTATATCTGAAAATTAATAAGTTCTATGAAAAATAGTTTGTTAACCCTTAGTCCGTATTCACACTAAAGCGACGTGACGTTTAGAACGGACGTTTTTGATTTTTTCCAATAGAGATTTTAGAACAGAAATTTTTTACATGCAAAAACCTTAAACGCCCGGTCTAAACGTCGGTTCTAAATTTTGGTGTGAACGAAGACTTATGTGCAATATATTGCGTTCAACAAATACTTAAAATTAGTCAAAATAATTTTTTTTATCGTTTTTTATAAATAATAGAAAAAAAATTGGATCAGCAGAATTAATTGCCGTTCGAAGAGGTTAACTTGTTCTGAGACGATTTTTTATTTTTTAAATAAATGTTAACTATATTTGACATCTTAATTTTACGATTGTGACTAATACAAATTTTATTATGGGTCAATAAATTAATTTTAAAAAAATTCTAAAATAATTGTAGGCGAAAGTCCACCGAAAATTACAATTAGTCCTCCATACATTGATGTTACTGAATATGAACCTGCCGAAGTTCAATGTCAATCTGCTGGCTCAGCTCCCGTATCTTATGTGTGGGAACGAATTGGTGGACATTTATCAGGGGACATTCATTTAGATCAAGGATATTTGCGTTTCAATTCAATTCGTAAATCTGATGAAGGTGACTATCGTTGCTCGGCCACCAATTCATTTGGTTCAGACAGCAATGTGTTTAGTGTTTATATCCGAGAATATGAAAGTCCACAAACACCATCCCCACCACCACCGCATTATCCGCCCACACAACCAATTCGTGTTTCAATAGACCCAACCTACTATAATGGACGTCCAGGAGATGAAGTTCGACTATCCTGTAGTAGTCAACCAGATGGAAATATTGTCTGGACTAAATATGGATCTGAACAATTACCATACAATATTTACGTAAATCGCGGTGTACTTGTTATATCGAATGCTAGATCTGAAGATTCAGGACAATATGTGTGCACATCTTCAACGCCACGTGGAGAGCACTCATCATCATCGGCTGAAGTATCTATTGGAACCCGCGATGAACCACCACAAATTAAACGGTTCGAAGATATGTACACAATAATTCAAGGTCAAGATTTCTCATTAACTTGCGAGGCAAGCGGCGTTCCTCATCCGACCGTAGTATGGTCACGTATTCGTGATCAATTTGATTCGAACATTCAACAACATGGAAATGTATTGCGCATAATAAATGCTCAGCCGGCTAATCGTGGTGCTTATCTTTGTACAGGCCAAACAAGCGCTGGAACCGTTGATCAATCAACACTCATTGAAGTTGAACGTAAGTTTTTTTTTCTATTTTAATTAAAGAATCTATAAAAAACCGATTTGTACTCTTTGAAAAGTTAACATTGGTGGAACAGGTAAATCTTTGTAACTTAATTTAACAATAAATTGTAGATGTTTTCCATTTTTTATAAATTAATCTTAATCTGTTCTACACTATAGCACGTGAACCACCAAAATTGGACGTATATCCCGCTCAGCCACAATCCGTTCGTATTGGTGAATCGGCGATACTTAGTTGTCGTGCTATAGCCGGCATTCCATCGCCAACAATAAAGTGGAGTAGACGCGATCGACGACCATTATCGAGTCGTGTTACCGAACAACAATTCGGTACCATTGCATTTAATAATGTCGAAATTGAAGATTCTGGCGAATATGAATGTACAGCTGAAAATATTGCTGGCATTGTTAAGGCTACAGCAACTCTAACTGTTGAGCAAAGCCCAGTGATTTCGGTAAATCCTGACGTTTCTGAACTTACACTGACCGAAGGCGATGAATTGAAGATTGAATGTTCGGCCATCGGTACACCAAATCCAAATGTTGAATGGAAAGAGCCCAATCAAGTTTATGCTGCTGGTTTTGTACCTTTGCGCAGCGACCGTCCACGTTCTTCAAGCGCATTTATTCAAAAATACAATGTACGTCGTTCCGACGAAGGAACATACAGTTGTGTAGCAACCAATAATGCAGGAACCGATGAGAAATACATTACCGTTTACGTTCAACCGAAACGTGGAGATATCGGTGAGTATTTAAATTGATCCCAATGACATTTAAATTTAACTGATTTTATTATTCTTGCTGCTTCTTAGAGATAAAAGGTATATTCTTTAAAAAATATTAAATTTATTCGAAGCAACAATTTTTTTTTTAATAATTCGCGCGTATATATTTTCGTTTTTGAATGACCAGAGTCGAATTTACTTCTGTTTATTACCGTACAAAAAATATTAACAATAAGAATGGGAATATTGCCGCTCATTAAAATTTGTCACTCTGCAGTCTGCTCAGGCCTCAGTCTATATAACAAAGAGCCAATTCTAGAGAACCCGCGGATATTTGTGTATTTTATGACCAGAGTTGATTTACTTCTTAAAAAACAAATTTGAGCGGAAATATATTGTCGCTTCCTTAAAACTTTTTGCCCAACCCAGTGGCAAATCCGTCCTTGAAAGTGATAAAAAATTCAAAATTAAGCGGTTTTACCAAAATTTGATTGCTTTAAATATAAAAATAATTTCCTTTAAATATAGGATACGAACCAGAAAATCGTCCACATCAACAACCTCATCGTCCACCACACTATACCCATCCAACACAATATCCCGACATCTACGATCACGATAGAGATTCATCAAATCAAAATCAAGTTCGTGAACCGTACAAGGCAGGTAAGAGTGAGAAAATTGAATTAGATTGTCACATCGAAGGAGCCAACAAGGAGACATTCTGGCGACGTGAAAATGACGATTCATTGCCGAGAGGATCACACTCGTACAATGGCATTTTAACAATAAACTCCGTCCGTGATGAGGATGCTGGTTGGTATGAATGTTTTGTCAGAGAAGATGATGGCACAGAAATTCTGATGGCTAAAACGGAACTTATTGTTATTGGTTAGTTTAACTTACAGTCTAGGGAATTGGAAATTGCTGAATTATATTTTTTTTAAAGATTTCCCCAAAATAACATTCTCTCCATCTATGCCGATGACCGTTCGATCGGGTAAAAATGTTGGTATTCAATGTCAAGTGTCTGGCGAACAACCGATTCGTGTACAATGGCACAGCGAAAACTATCGTCCACTACCACCGTACGTATACACAGAATGTAGTTTGAGTTTTTTTTAATAAATTTATTTTTCAAACAGTTCGGTATCGGTGCGAGGAAACTATTTACAATTTGTTCACATAACACCCAAGGATGCTGGCCGATATTATTGTACGGCCGAAAATCGTAACGGTAATGTAACGAAGGTTGCCGAAGTTATTGTCAATCGAAATGAAGTGTCCGATCGACCACAACATCAAAATGCAAGTGTCCAAGAGGTGGTTGAAGGCGAAACAGTATCACTGGACTGTATATCTCAACACGAAGACTCCAGCCCAGGGCTTCAGGTAAATTTAATTTAAGAAAATGAAAACTTGTTTTTTTAGAAATTGTATGAAAACTTTCAACAATTCCGCTATCAATAGTCCGCTATTCTAATAATTCGTATAAATAATTTTTTTTTTGTATATGAAATCTTCGATTTTTTATTTTAGTTTTTTTATAATTTACAGACTCTCGACTAATTGTATTGTCTTATTATTGTCGTAATGAATTTTGTTTTTAATTTTTTTATAAGTTTCGTAATTTTTATAAGATTAAGTATACTGATGAGGAAAAAAAATTAACGAAACGTATAAAAATTTAAAATGTTTCATTATTAAAATATACAATGAAATTGGTCGAGAGCTTATACATAAAAATAATAATAAATAAATTATTGTTTTAATAAAACAATTCAATAAATAGTTTAACTGGCGTCGTGAGTTTGGTGAAATTCCAAACACAGCCACCTTCGAGCAGAACAGCCGACTTATTTTGCATAGACTTCGACCAGAGGATGCAGGTCGGTACATTTGTCAAATGTCTACAGCAGACAACATAGTTACGCAAACTTATGTGGACGTTATACTTAAACGTGAGTATCGTAAAAAGCGACAACATCGTAAAAACCCGATTAGGTTGAGGAATAATTACTAATTTACAACTTATTGCGACAAGTTTTATTTTTAAAATAAAAGTCTTTAAATTAAATGATTTTTTTTAATAAAATACAATCTATACGACTACGCAGTGTTTTAAAAAAATATCATTTCAACAATAGAGTTAGAAAAAAATTACAATTAACGCCAAAAAAACTATTTTTAAAATGTGATCAGTTTCTCTATAACCACATAGAAGTTTTTATTTTTTTTAATTAAATTGTTTAAATAATAATTTCGGTAAATTTCGGGATATAAATATTTTTTACATACAACATTTATTTAATAACGCAAACACTGCCAATTATTACAACATTTTTTTACATAATTTTTTAATCTTTTTTGTAAATAATCCAGCTAAACATAAAACACATATATTTTTCGATAACATATAATATAATAAGGACATAATAAGATATGTGCCGCCTAATAAATATTTATAATTTATTCAAACTCATATAAAATATTTAATTAATTAATTCGAACTAAACCAAAATTATACGCATTATCTACACACACTTGCGATGGGCCTCCTCTCACCATATTATCGTTTAAAAAGTTTTAGGTTCTGCAGTTGAGAAGTTTAAACTAAAAATTACCTAATATTAAGCTTACAACTCATAGTTAATTTCATTCAAGTTTTTGTAAAAACACGGTCGATAAGAATTAATTTTCCCTTATAGTTAATATTATGTAAGTTTTAAGCTTCACATATTATGTTGACTTAATATTCTTGCTTTTTTGATTTTTTTGTATGATACATACAGTGGTATAGTCTGTTCCTCGATATTTTTATTACCTAACGTTATTTTTTTACCAAAGATCCTAGATATACAAATTATTCGACCATTAAAAAAACTGATTAGTTCGGCAAATTCAATTTCTCTCAACCAATTGTTTTCTTCCTTAACCCGAATTCACCTAGCGTCCTCATAAGAGGACACCTGTATAACAATAATCGAACGATCACATTATTCTGTTAAAGATTGTCGTTTAGACTTATAGAGTTAAATTAAATTCAATTTTGTATATAGAAAAATAAATTGTCGTGTTCTCCGTAAGTGTCCTCATATGATGCCAGCTTCTAAAGAGATATCTTTAAGTTCAATAATAATTAATTGATTTTTTTATAATCATGCAAATTTATAAGAGTTTAATTGCCTAATGAATCATCATAAATTGGATGTTTTTTATAATTGTGGAAAATTAACCCTCAATATCAACAGATTTTTTCAAAGATTTATTACATAATTCTACACAAATACTCCTACCTGCGACAACTGTAAATTCTTAGTAGTATTTTGGGTTGAAAATAAATTTATTAACCGACCACTTAAATTTTAATTGCGAGAGGAGTCCATTGGATTAAACTTGTTTATAATATTTTTTTTATTTTTGCTTAAAAATTAATACTTTTCTTCAAATAAAAAACAAAAACAAACATTATTTAAACTTTATGTTAGAGAAAATTAATTAAATTGCATGCGATATTTTAGAGATAATTAAATTTAAGAAATTCATTTTCGTGTTAAATTTGTTTAAAAAAAATGATTTTTTACGTAATAACGTAAAAAATTCACAACAACTTCGTTTGATTCTTTATGCAAATACTTAATAAATATCTTTAATTTTTTAAATTTCTTATAATTTTTTGTAAATTTTTTATTTTTATTAATTAATTTATTTATCGGCTCTGTATATTATAACTTTGTTGCAGAACAATGAATACTCAAAATGTGTTCTTTGTATACCATAAACTAGTAAATCCCGACAAAGATTTTCGCAAAAAAATAATTGCACGTAATTTGCATTCAAATTGCACACAAATTGTATAATGCAAAGAGAAAATAAATTGCATTTAATATTTAGATTAATTGGACCCAAAAACCTAGTTGTAATTAAGTGATTTGTGTGCAAAAATCGATGGAATCGGGTTTTTATATAGTATGACAACAATTGGTCGGTTTTATTAAGCTACCTGTGCATACTAGAGCGTGGCGTGGCGGCGCGGCAATTTGTTTACACTAATAAAACATCATATTTGTTGTTTTTATTTTAAACACGTTAAAAAAAATTGTTATAATTAAAGCTCAATTTACACTACACCATTTTTAACATATGTCTCCTTATGTGCCTGTCAAAATCCAATTTCATTTGATAAAATAAATTCTCAAAGCAATAAATATTAAAAAATATTTTAAAATTTGTGCCCGTAGACTGTTTTTTAGACACAAACCTAAGGAGACATATGGGAGACATATATATTGAAAAAGGTGTAGAGTAAATTGAGTTTAATGCGATGCTTTATGCCACCCATTATTTGTTTAAGCAATTCTTAATAATTTTTAATATTTTTTATTTTATTTTTAAATAATTTTTAATTTTTTTTTCTCCTATTTTTTAATCACATTTTGAAATCACGCATTTTATATGACTGCAAACACAATAAATAAATTATATGCAATACTATGTGTAATTCCATAACAAAACATCGACAAAAACCCCAATCAATCAATCATCATCATCATAATCACAATATATAAACGCACATAAATATCAAAATATTCAAATATTTGAAAAAAAAAATATAAAACCACCCACAAACCCACACACAATAAAAGGCTTCGAATCACTAAAAAAATGCACGCACAATGATTTTCGATGTACATCACATGGAAATACGTGCATTGATCGAAAATTGGTATGTGATGGCATCAATGATTGTCCTGATTTTTCGGATGAATTAAATTGCAATAATGATGATGAAAGTTCGATACGAACGAAAAAAGACGGTGACACGGCAGCTGGAGCACCTTCAAGTTTTATTGGTTTGTTGTTTTTTTCTAAATTTGAAAAACATTCCATCTATACATAGATTTAAAGCACCGTTTTTGTATTACCCCGCCCTTTTTCAAACAAATAATTGCACCAACTTATCCCTATATTATGTTGTCTTTGCATAAATTGTTAAATTGCAAATTTCGATCAAATCTCAAAATTTAAATTAGCTTTATGTATTTTATTTCCCAATATATTTTCTCTGTGTGTAGACACTTTCATGTTGAGTCCATATAGAAATAGTTGGTAAAACTCTGGCAAATAGAAAAATATTTCAACGGCATTTTTAATTCCAAACTATTTCGATAAATCGCAATCAAAATTACAACAAAATTCTTCAAAATTATTTTCAAAAAATATATTTGCAAGGCGTTTTTATAGCATTTATGTTTATACATCTTTATGTAATTTGTTTAGTTAATGTTTGTCAAGGAGTACATTTTATAAAAAGAGATAAAAGTGCATATAAAAATAATTGAACCTTTGTCTAAAAGAAAACATCTATTCAAATTTTGAATATCGACAAGCTTGTATATCTACATTTTGCACAAAGAGAATGAGAGGAACAAAAAACGATATTTACTAATATTTCCAATTTATAAAATTAATAAATTTAAAACAATTAAAATTATAATTAAACAATTTAATAAAAATTTATAAAATCCATTGAAAATAAACGTTTTTTTTTTGTGCCCTCTTACTCTGTTTGTAACATGTAGATACAAGCTTATGCAATTTTTGTCCATAACTCGATTGCATAAAGATACGAAAATTTCTCCTTTCGTTAGTACTCGATTAAAATTTGTACATAAAACTTTTTTTTTTGGGAAATTCGATACCAAGAATTATTTGAACTTTTATCTCTTTTTATATTATTTGTTTTTTGTTTGTATGTGTATGTTTCGTTCTCTAAGTATTTTTTTAGTCTATTTTAATTTTTTTTTAAATGAATTTATACAATTTCTTCAAAGGTTTTCTTCAGTAAGTTAGTATTTTTTTCGAATTTTATTTCTCGTAGTTCTTATTTGTCATATCGAATCGAATCCTCTTTTTGTATACTTAAGGAAATTCTTAAAAGAATATTCTAGTTTTATTTAATCAATGTTTTTTTTAGAATCTAAGATAAAAGCTCTACAGATTTAATACACACGACGTACAATAGTATACAAATACAACACTTTCTTTAACATATTTATCAAGTTCCAGCAATGTATAGAATTTTCAAAAAATTTCTTTTGTTTTACTAAAAAAAATGATAGTTCAATCAAATTAAATTAAAGGATATATTCTGAACCTTAAGATTGGTTTAACAAAAAATTACTTTTAATTAAATTTGGTAAAATTGTAAATATTTTAATTAAATTAAATTTAATTAGATTGGTTTTAGAATTTTTTTTAAATTATGGGTACGTAAGACTATATATTATATATTTGATTGTCTATGCATGGTATTTTATATTCATCTTAATATTATATAATTAAATTTTATGAATGCTTCGTCTTAAAATGGTGCGACTTTACAAGTACATTTAATTTTGAAATTTATGCATTCTAAAAATCAAATCAGTTTAAAAAAAATTGTGAAGTCGCCCTTTAAGCAATTTCCAAATATGAGTTGAACTTTTCCAAAACTTTTTTTTCTTTTCATATTATAAATTGATAATTTCTTTGATCGAAGCGCCATCTTGTATTTTTTTTATCGAACTGATTTTTGATAATATGTACCTATATTATACAATAATTTATTAAAAATGAAATAATTATTCTGATTGAAGATATAAAGAAATAAAAAAATTAATTTTCATCGTTTTCTAAGATTTTGTAAAATAGTATTAAATATCTTGCTAGTCGGGAAGTTATTTAAAAATCGATTGCGCAAAATTGTTACTACAATCATAAAAACATTTTCTTATAGGCTATCTAATAAAAACTTGTTAAAGATAAAATATTTTGGAAAAGTATACTACCCATATAATAATTGTATGTTTTTAATTTTTATAACGCTTTTTCACCTAATATTATATTTTTGTTTTTGCTTTTTTACTAAATGTACACATTTTTTTTATTATTTTTACATTTTTTTTTTCAAATCCAAAAACACACACCTATTTACACAAAATTATTTCGCAAAATATTTTTTGTTCATTTCGGATCAACAAACAAAATTTAAAAAAAATAAACGAAAAACGTTCGGCTAATTATAAAATTAATTAAAATTGTAAAAATATAAGAAAAAGTTTCGTCTTGTTAAAAACAATAATTTTAAAATTATTCGTAATTTTTTAATAAAATTTCCTTTTTTCCTTTTAATTACGAACTGTTTGCATACAAAAAAAAATAGCTGCTGAACGATTACCGTATTTAAAATTGGAACCGTCTCGATCGTACTTGCAACCAGGTGATTCGATAAATGTTGATTGTTCATCGTCGGCCGGACAATTTGCTCGTATCGTATGGGAACGACAAGGTGGACAAAATCTACCGTATAACTTCAAAGTAAATACACATTTGAAATTATAGTGCTAGTTTTGTAATGATCGAAATTTCTGGAATATTTTTAGCAAGTGGGTAATCAATTGGTAATTCAAAATGCTCAAGGACAAGATTCGGGCAGATACATTTGTAAATGTTATACAACTGAAGGACAACAATATGCATCTGAATATGAATTAAATATTGAAGAGGCACCAGCCCGCAATGAGTTGCGTCCACCAAAGGTTGAACATGCCGACGTTGGTTCAACAGTTGTGCTGCGTTGCAATTCTGACCGGTATCCAACTAAATTCTATTGGTCCAGGCAACATGGCAAATTTTTACCCGGACAAGATGTTACTAGTGTAAGAATTTTATTCTTTTTTTTTTGGATTTATTATAAAAGTATTATTTGTTTTTTATAGCCTGAACTACGGTTAGTCGATGTACAAGCTAAAGATGCCGGTACTTATGTGTGTACAACATCAACGAACGGAAAAACCACTGATATTCCAACAACATTAGTTGTAACCGGTGCTATTCCTTATTTTCCACAAGCCCCTAAGTCGTATATAGTTTATCCGAAAATCGAAGATGCGTTTATGAAATTCAATTTCGAAGTAACATTTAGACCAGAACATAAGAACGGTTTAATTTTGTACAACGGAGAGAAACGTGGTAGCGGTGACTATATATCGTTGTCATTGAACAATGCTTATCCTGAATTTAGATTTGATTTTGGAAACGGACCAAGTGTTATTCGTGCAGAGTCACCAATCGCTATTGGTGAATGGCACACCGTTAAGGTGAATCGTATACGTAAGGATGGTTTTATGATTGTCGATGATCAACATCCAGTAGGATTCCCATCACGCACTGGCCTAGGACTCGAACTTATTGAGAATTTATATTTGGGTGGTGTGGCCGATTTTGATGAAATTGCACCAACAGCCGTAGAACATAAAGAAGGATTCGTCGGTTGTATTAGTCAGCTTGTATTGAAAGATCGACGAGTTGAACTGAACCAGGATTCCATTTATACTGAGGGAATAACGTCGTGTGAACCATGTGCCGATGAACCATGTAAAAATGATGGGGTTTGTTTAGAAAGTCAAACCGAATCTGCATACACATGTGTTTGTCAATCTGGATTTACCGGAAAGAATTGCGCAGTAGAAGGAATCTCTTGCACACCAGGCATATGCGGTTCGGGCAGATGTGAAAATACCGAATTCGGTATCGAATGCTATTGTCCATTGAATAAGACGGGCGATCGTTGTCAATACATTGAACATTTAGACGAAAGTAATTTAGCATTTAAAGATGGCAGCTATGCTTCCTATCGTACACCAAAGTCCTCCAAATTGAATATAAAATTCCAAGTACGACCTGAAAACACAGACAACGGCGTAATCTTATATGTAGCTGAATCCGAAACTGCTAATGGCGATTTTGCCACTGTCATTATTAATGATAAACATTACGAATTCCGCTTTAACACTGGCGCAAGAGCTCGACCGGTAATTATACGGTCCGAGAAACCAGTTGTACCGAATAAATGGACAGACATTACGGTGGGACGGCGACATGGTGAAGGATATATTCAAATTGATAATCAACCACAAGTTACGGGCAAGACTATTGGACCAGCACGCAGTATGTATCTGAAGACAAACCTTTATGTCGGTGGCTACGATAAGCGATTACTATTGAACAAAGGCGTCGATGTTAATCGTGGTTTTGATGGTTGTGTTACTGGGGTAAATATATTAAGTTAATGTTCCTTACACTTAATTCAAATGAATTTTATTTAGTTGGAAATATCGTCACAAAAAATCGATATGCTTAGAGATATCTTAGACGCAGCTAATGTACAAAACTGTGGTGAAAGTAATGAAATTGTTGTAAGTATTTATAGATCAGAATCACGATTTTAGATTTAATTTCATTTTTATAAACTATCTGATATTAGTTTGAAGATAATTAATTCTGAAATTTTAACATAATTCCTTCTCTTCCTTTCATTTCTCTTCCTTCACTTATTTATCTTCTTTCTCTTCTTTCTTTTCTTTCTCTTTCTTCCCTTTCTTCTCTTACTTTTCCTTATTTTCGTTCTCTACCTTCTCTGCCTTCTATGCCTTTGTTGTTTTTTTCTTCTCCTTATGTTTTCTGTTTTTCTTTCTATTTTTCCTTTCCTTCTATTGGCCTTTTCTTTCTTCCTTCTCTTTTTCCCATTAGTTTCTGTTTTTTTTTTCATAAAAATCGTATTATTGATGCGTATTTCTTTATGTTCAATTTTTCCTTTTCTGCTTATTCGTATCGTATGTTATCAGAAAAATAGCATTCTACTTATAATGATAGATGGAACGATTACGGCAATTTTCAGTAGAAGGAAAAATCTAAATTTTAACCTATGAACTCTAAGATTGCGGTACTGGGAATTGCCGCTATTGTTTTATTATATAAATAATCTGTATTTAATTAAAAATTTTAAATATTATATCAGTTAAAAATATCCAAAAACCCTAAATTTAATTTATTTTTATTGTTTCAAAAAGAAAAACATTTGGCCTAACATTATAATTTTCATAGGACAAAAACGGTTATAATGCAGCAGTTTCTGGTGATTGCCGACCAGGTTTTAGCGGAGAAAATTGTGATATTTTAGAAAATATTTGCATTGCACATGATCCCTGTGACAATGATGGTGTCTGTCGATTGATCGGCAATGGCAAATATACATGTGATTGTCCGATTGGATTTAGCGGAGATATTTGTCAACATGGTAAGTGCAAGGGTTTTTGCTTGGAACAAAATATACAGTTTTTAAAATTATTTTCCATATTAGTCGAACCAGTAGAAGTCTACAGTCACTTTAGTGGCAACGGATATATTGAATTGAACCGATCAACAGTTGTTAAGAATGATGCACAAAAAGAGGTTCTAATTGCCATACTATTCTCAACGACACAACCGAACGGTTTGTTGGCATGGTTTGGACAAAATAAAAATGAACCATACGATGGACAAGATTTCATTGCTTTGGCCATTGTTGACGGTTATGTCGAATATTCATTTAGATTGGACAGTGAGGAGGCACAGATTAGAAATTCACAAACTAAAGTTAACGATGGCAACAGACATATTGCAATCATTAAACGAGGTGGCAATCAAGCCAATTTGGAAGTTGATGGTTTCACAGCTTATGGTGAAAGTAGACCAACGAAGAGAAAAGAAAATCATTTACCAGGACATGTGTTCATTGGTAAGTTTTACGCAAAATCTCAGATTTTGTTTTAAAAAAATATAAGAGAGGACTTAAAGTTAGAAAAATATTGTTTATACAACTGTTAGGGGATCCAAACAGGCAGACTGCGTAAGGGAATTTATCATTTTTGATACAAAATTGTTTTTTTTTTCTTATTAAAGTAAAAAAAATCTTAAATATCTAATAAAATAAAAAAAATAGATTTAAGTATGCAATGTGAATATTTTGCCAGCTAAACTCAGTACTAAGGCAAAAAAAACAAAAGACTTTAGGCGACGAACTTTGTGAAAGATTAAATTAAATTTATTAATTTATTAGAAAAAAATCTTATAAAATTCAAATAATCTTTTTTTAGTATGCAATGTGCATATTTTGCTTGTTATACTCAGTAATAAGGCAAAAAAACAAAAGACTTCAGGCGACGAACCTTGTGTAAAGATTTTTTTTAAATTAAAAAAAATTTCTTAATTAAATTAATTAATTTATTAGAAAAAATATTATAAATTTACAATAATTTTTCTTAGTATGCAATGTACATATTTTGCTATCTAAACTGAGGTACTATGGCAAATAAAAGACAAAAGACTTCAAGCGACGAACCTTGTAAAGATTTTTTTTAAATTAAAAGAAATTTCATAATTAAATTAAATTTCTTAATTTATTAGAAAAATATTATAAATTTACAATAATTTTGCAATGTGCATATTTTGCTAGCTAAACTCAGTACTAAGAAAAAAATCAAAAGACTTTAGGCGACGAACCTTGTGTAAAGAATTTTTTAAATTAAAATAAATTTCTTAATTAAATTTATTTATTTATTAGAAAAATATTAAAAATTATAATTAATTTGTTTTTTAGGTGGTGCCCCAGATATTTATAATTTCACTGGCAACAGATATACTCAAGGTTTTAACGGTTGCATACATGCGGTTGAATCGACCGAAGGAGTAGCAATTAATTTCGGCCAAAAGGCTATTAGCGGCTATAATGTTGATAGGTGTCCAGAGTAAGTATTTTGTTTTTAAATTTATTTTCACCCATACAACTACTAACAATTATAAATAATAAAATTTATACTTTAATGCTGCCTTATTATAAATTGGCAATTATCTATTTGATCATCTTACTAACAAATCAGTCCATTTTGGGTGCCTTCATCATTAGTTTACACAGATATCGATTCGGATACAGATTTTGGACGTTTCGATCCAAGCTTATTCGACGAATTAGAAGAACCGCCACCGGTTCATATATTTTACCCACGACCAACTCTGAATGTAGGTTGTGCAAAATATCAAACAAAATTATATCTTATTTATCTATCAACAATAGCTTCGGTTTGTGTAGAAAAGGTTTTATCTAGAAAATATTTATTTGTTTTTCGGTAAGGTTTTTTTGGGGCGGAAAAATTAGGAAAATTATATTTAAAATTAAAAATAGAGAAAATTAAATCAAAATATAAAATTAACGAAAATCATCTTCCGTACTAAAATAAATTTTTATATCAAATAATAGAATAATATTATACAACAAAAACACATCAATTCATATCAAATAAAAAATAATAAATTTTCGGTTTTTGTCTCAATATATAATTGTACATACAATTTTTACGTTTCTACAAAATATTTAATTGTTACATAATTATATAAAATATCTGTGATTTATTAGAGAGAGAAGAAATATTTTTATCATTTTCGATTAATTTTAATTTCTCTAAAGCTTCTATTATGCGGCTTTTGTAACATTATGTACATATCCTCAATATATTATATAGAACCACGCATATCTCAATCTAATTTTTTTCGTTGTGAAAAACTATTTAAAATTATTTAAATGTTATTCAATCAAAATATTAACTAGAGAATGAAAGTTTTTTTTTTGTAAATAATAAACGCTTGACGGGTAAGATTTTTTTTTATTGAATACAAACAAGAAAATTATGAAAATCATTTCCAAATAGAAAATCTCAAATCACCTGCTGTAATAAATACAAAAAATTGTTCTTAGAATTTTAAAAAGTGGGAACAATATTAACGTTACATTTAATTAATACACAAAACCATAGAAAAACAACTAAAATAATTTTACAATTTTCTTTATGGTAATGTTTTTCATTTCACTTGAAATCAAACATTCATTTTACTACAGAAAATAAGAAACAAACTATTTAAAATGATTTCAATTTATAAATTAATTAATTTATTAAATTGTATGCGCCCACTTGTTAACAATATGCAATAACTTTAAATTTACTTACAAAATGAACAATAAATATAGGAAATAACCGCAAATAATAAAATTAATTTATAAATAAAATTTGTATATTTTTTCATAAAATTTTGGCTCAAATCATATAATTGTAAATATCAATAAAGCGTAATAATAGACTAGGAAAGGCAGAATACTTTGTATGGGAAATGTGCACAAATTCCCAACAAAGCAACTCTTGATTTTTTGGTGTGTTTTGGTACCAGTATCTCCCGAAAAAAATCCAAAAATATTCGACCATTGGAAACCGATGTTTTGACCGGTTTTTTGTATAAATTTGATAGTTTTATTTTTACTTTTGGTCATAACACAAATATTATAAGATTTATACTTTTAAGTTATTTTACAAACTTATAGGATATTAAATTACCTTTCATTTGACATATTGCATGACCGATTTGAACATCAGGGCTGCTCTTGATTTGTACACATAGATGAAAACAAGTTAAGAAACCATTTACGCAAAAATAAATCTTACGTGCAATTTGTATGCGAAAGTCAATGCAATCGGTCACAATATTATGTATTTTGCACGTAAACAATAAGATTTTTTTATAAATGTTATCAATTAGTTTCAATAACAATTAGGTTACGCTTTATTAGTTCCACGGATATTGAAAATTAAATACCCTTATATACCTAATACCTATATATTAGCTCAATAAGTCATTAAACGCGTTTAATTTAATTACAAAAGTATGTGTATTGTTCATCAAATGACTTGATAACTAAAATAATAATAATTAAACGTGCCAGTTGGAGAAAAGTTTTAAGTTTAATTTCAAAGAAAAAATTTAGTTTATTTTGTATAGTGACATGTATGTTGTACAATTCAAATATTTAAATGAAAAAGACGAAACCAAAAATCAATTAATTTTATAAATATATAGTGTACATATATACGTTAATTACATTTAGGGTAATAAAAAAAATATACAAATTGTAAATATTGGACAAATAATGTGTAAAAACTTAAATGAATAAAAACTTGGTATACATAATATGATACACTAAGCAATACAACCAAAATTATTACACCCGATTCTCGAGAATTACACGGTAGATTTTCACGATATGGATAAGTCTTGTTCAGATAGTCGACTGCCAACGTGCAAAAATCGTGATTATATGATAGTCAAGGAAATAATTTAAAAATATTTTATTTTATTTTTAAATATCTCGCGAAATTTTTCGTCGCTCATATTATCTCAACGACAATTTCTCCCAGAACAATTTATCACAACCATATTTTATCTCAACGACATTTTATTTTATGATATTTTGACATTTGATCTTTTTTGTGACTACATTTTATCTCAACGACATTTTATCTCAACGACGTTTAATCTCAACGACAATTTATCTCAACACATGTTGTTATTATTTATTTTTTAAAGTTCACTATAACGAAAGCAGACCCAGGCCCTAATGATATAAGAAAACAAACTCATAGTAGTGGGTAAGAGATAAATTGTCGTTGCGATAAAATGTCGCGTTGGGATAAAATGTCGTGAGATAAAATGTCGTTGAGAAAAATAGTCGCTTGAGATAAAATGACGTTGAAATAAAATGTCCTGAGAAAAGTGTAGTTGAAATAAATGACCGAGATAAAATGTCCTTAAGAGGGGGAGGGATATAGCGAAATTACAAGAATGACATATATATTTTGAAGATATTATTTATTATAAAAATGATAAAGGAGATTTTCAGAAAAAAAAATTGTTTTAGACTTAGGTATGGAAATGCCCCCCCCCTATTTAAGGTATGGGTTGGGGAAGGAGTTAAAGTTAAAATAAAAAAAGGTAGATGGTAGATGCTTCTAATGTACGCAAATTGAATAAAATCAATTTTAATTATTATTTTGTAAAATTATCAACCGAATATGCCGTGTAAATCGAGGTATAGGTGTATGTATATAAAGTGAATATAAATTAGCACTCATATGAGGGTATCCCTTTAATTTAAACAATGACAAAATCATTTAATATTATTAATAAAATACTGTAAAATAAATAATTCATAAACACATTTATGTATACATTATACATAATATGTAAAGAAATATGCTTAAATTATTTAAATTAAATTTTTTAATTACCGCTTTCGCGAGGGGACAAGTTTATATACAATTAAAGGTAATGCATATTTTTCATATAAAATATTTAATTGAAATCACAGATAAATTTAATCAGATAACTCAACGAAATAACATACTGACGCATACAGCGATTAACGGTGAATAGCGGAACTACTATAGAACTAGTACAAATAATGTAAAAAAGAAACAAATCCTAATTTTTTCGCAGGTCATAGAAAAACGCAATTCTTTTATGAATATTAATATTTTTTAAATAAATAAATTAAGTTAAACAAATTATTAACCTAAAATATTATG
Source organism: Diadocidia ferruginosa (assembly GCA_027564275.1). Classification (NCBI taxonomy): domain Eukaryota; kingdom Metazoa; phylum Arthropoda; class Insecta; order Diptera; family Diadocidiidae; genus Diadocidia; species Diadocidia ferruginosa. The sequence goes on along the minus strand of JANSTW010085446.1, from coordinate 2,802 downwards.
TATTAAAGTTCAAATTTTGTTTTTTTAATATACAAAAAAAATCAAAATAGCATTTCCTCCACCTATTTGCTATTAGATGTATCAATAATATTAGTTATGTAATAAAATATCATCGAAAGACGACGACACTCCAAACGTGTATTAAAGTTTACATTTTACATTACTACTAAGGACTCTTAATGCTTTCAACTTCGTGTTTTTACAACAGATTTTTTGTAGTAGAATTTAATCAGATAACTCAACGAAATAATAATATTAGTAAAATTGCCGTTATAAAATTGAAATTAAATAAAAAAAACAGCAGCATCTGATTATTTTTATCTGTGATGTAAAATTTGTGTTATCATCATTTCATACTCATTTTTATGATTTAATTTATTCGAATTTTTTATTTGTTGTAAAAAGAAATGTTTAACGAGTTGTACTATATAAATGATTTTTTTTTCTTGCAGATCTCCGTTTGAAGAAATGGATCTGGGAACTGAACCACCAGTAGTTTAAATATAATAAAGAACAACAAAAAATCTATTTAACTTGTTCATTACATTTAGTTTAACACCAAAATTATATATAATTTAGGCTCTTTATGCTTTTCTATGTTTTTTTAAATAATTTTTAATAAAAAACAAGAAAAACAGTCATCAGGAAGAATATAATATACAGAAGCAGCGAGCAAAAAATATATCTTAAGATTTTTTTAAATTAAATTTCCACATTGTAAAATAAAAAAGAATTTTCTAATATTTTTTATAATAAAAAATTAAAGAAAATTATAAAAAAAAAACTAAAAAGTGCCAAAATGTGTATTAATACAAAAAACAATTGACATAACCTATAAAAAATGTTTAAATTTATTTTAATATTGCACACTGCCTGCACATATATTATAAATATTTTATTTTTTTATGTGAAACAATTTCTCTTTTTATTTTTTTATCTAATTTTACTCAATTTTTGTTTTAAGTATTTTTTTTAATTTTTGTTTTAACTATAATAATAATATGTACACACTCAGTGCCATCTATATAATTTCTTTTTTTTAGCAATTATTGAATAATATGTTTATTTTTTCTGTTATCATTTTATATGTTTTTTTTTATCTATAAAATGGTGCTAATACAATACAAAATTTTGCTTCAATAATTATTTTTTTAGTTTGTCACACTTATTGAATACATTCAAATAAAATAATGTAAAATATTAAAACCAAATTTTCTAAAAAAAAAACAATGTATAAACGCTTTTTTACTGCTTAAGAATATTTTTTAATAAAAAAAATGGTAAATAAAATTAAAAAAAAATTATTGTTTAAATTATGATTTCTCAATATTATGATAAAAATAATATTTAAACCTAATGAGAAATTAACAAAAAAAAAATATTATTGTCACACACACACACACACTCATACATGCGAGTAAATCCAGTGTCATTTTGACAGCAAATAGAATAAAACAATTTAAATATAATATATTGATTGCGAACGAACCCCTAACAAAAATTAAAATAATCATCTACTCATATGTAATTTATGATTAAATGAAGCAGAAATTAAATTATATTGTAAAGTGCATTTCAAAATAGACGAAAATATAAAATAAATATAACAATTATAAATATATATAAACTAAAGACAATAATAAATAAATAAATAATATAAACAAGAAATTATATATTGATAATTAAAAAAAATTGTTGTTTTTAATTTAAACGCATATACTTTCGAGCCCAAAGTATTGTTAGACTGATCCTTAAAATCTTAAAATCTATAAAATATATATAAATATTTCATTTAGATCTGACATATCTGGATTGAATCATTTAATTGTAATATATTGATTATTACCCGGCAGTTACGAAATTACAATGTAACATATGGACCGAAACGCAGTACAAAAAAAATATCTTTTACAAGCATCGATAACTGCACAGTTTAATGCCATACACACTCGGTTATGCATGACGGTTAAACCTGTACAGGCATACACACTCGGTTATGCATGACGGTTATGCCTGTATTTGCATACATACACGGTTATGCATGACGGTTATACCTGTACGATTGTGCCAGCAAGGCAGGTATAACCGTCATGCATAACCTAAAGTGTATGCATGTACAGGCATAACCGTCATGTATAACCGAGTGTGTATTAAGCATCAATAACTGCACAGTTTAATGATATACACGCTCGGTTATGCATGACGGTTAAACCTGTACAGGCATACACACTCGGTTACGCATACATACTCGGTTATACCTGTACGGTTGTGCCTGCATGACGGTTATGCTGGCATAACCGTACAGGCATAACCGCCATGCATAACTCAATGTGTATGTATGTAAAGGCATAACCGAGTGTGTAATAAGCATCGATAACTGCACAGTTTAATGCCATACACACTCGGTTATGCCTTAAACCTGTACAGGCATACACACTCGGTTATGCATGACGGTTACGCATGTAGACGCACATCACTAAAAACAATTCCAGATCGATTATGTCACTAAAAGCTCAACCTTACTAGAAATTGTCCAATTCCGTATAATTTTGAAAAATTAATCAATTAATTAATTTTGTAGAAAGTTTATTCAAAATCAGACGGAATTAGACAAATTTTGATGGGTTGAGCCACATACTCGATCTGGAATTGCTTTTAGCGATTTTTTTTTGGTCTTTTGGAGAGTGTTACCATTTTTACACTGTTTTTATTAAGACGCTTTGTTTGTTTGTCTGTTTGTCTGTTTGTCTGTTTGTCTGTTTGTCTGTTTGTCTGTTTGTCTGTATCAAATCTGGTAATCAA
>JANSTW010085336.1:0-19125 GCA_027564275.1 Diadocidia ferruginosa | reverse complement strand
GACTTCCGAACCACTGCGATCGCTTTTTATTTTTTAGAAAAAACACCTGCGAATGAAAGGTGGTAGTCCAGTTGTGAGTTTTTTTTGACCCTGTCGAGTCTCGAACCCGGAACCTCTTAAACACAAAACCGTGACGCTACTCACTACTCTATGCTGACTACAAATGAATATAATAGTAATAACTAAAAGAAAGACTTACGAATGATTGTTCTACCTATACAGTGTATAGTGTATACAGAATATACATAGTTGTATATCATTTAAAATGCCGACAAATATAATATTCAAGCAAATCTGCTAATATATATTGTTTTGTTATTCGAATTATTTATTTACTGTAGTTTTGTGTTATTATAATATTTTTTCAATAGTGTTTGCAACATTATAAAAATAATTTAGTTTAATTAGACTCAATAAAACAAAATCAATGATGATAATAATAATAATTATATGATTATTCGACTCAATTCACCGATGCAATAGCTCACAATATCAGCACAAATATTATCCCGAAAGTTGGCCCCAAAATCTCATTTTTGTCATGAAAAAAAAATAGTCGCTGATTTACATATAAACTTTTAGACAAGACTTATACTAAAACCGTACAGACGCTGTTTATACGCTGGATGCCAGCGGGGCTGTTGGTCCATTGTTACGTTAAATTTAGCAGATATAATTTAACATAAAAGTAGCATGTGTTGTATCAAAACGGCTTTTAATGTTAATTGAGATTCTGAAGTATCAGCCACTTTTACCAACAGCATAAACCAACTCAATTTTCATAATATATTTGGGGTTTCTACGTTAAGCGACAGAGGTTTCATGTCCGCTACAATCTTTCTGTAATTTATTTTGGTAAAATTTGGTATTGATTTTTATTTTAAGTGATTGTGATCATTTAATTGTATATTGGATTTTAGGTCTGTTTTAGTTTATCTAAGAACAAGTTAGTCCAAATTCACGGTGCCGGTTTTAATAAATTTATTTGTTGTTATAAAAAAAATTATGAAGACTCCCCTCACACTTAAACCTTGTGTAAACAGTAAATATCGAAACGAATGGTAAAAGCAAAAGTTGTAGAAAATCTTTGACTTTAAAACTTCTTTCAGCTACGCAATGGCAATAGGTATGGCTGTAATAATAATCAAATCTATTTTTGAACTTTTCGCAACCCACCTGGCATTTATACAATGTTCAGTACCCTTTAAGACTTTATAAATATGTCTACACTAACATGTTATAGAAATAAATACAAAATGATATAATAAACGTGAATGGAATACAAAGACTATGTGAAGCTAGGCACCAAACTATATTCTGTTCAATATATTTATACAATTACCTATATACATTATATACAAAGAGAATGAAACGTTTGTTTTATTGCTTCAGTATAAACTAAATTGTATATTATATGTGGAGTTTGAACTTCCGGCGGACGTGGCCGCACCACCCAACGATCAAATGTTATTTCAGACCATTAAATGAAGCTGAAAGCTTTTTTTATTTTCATGTATTCTTTGAATCACAATTCGCAACATAAAATTAAAAGCACATAAATAAATATACACACATTTTGTTCATCACATCTATATAGATATAATTATAGTCAAAAAAGCTATCCGTATAGATAGCGAACAGCTAGAGAAGTTGTACAAACAGGAACAACATGGGAAATATATTTTCAATTAAAACAAGGATCTATAAATATCCTATATAACTATAAACATTTTATAAATACACGCGAAGTGTATACTTTATTTTCAATATTATATCCCATGATAGTTATTATATATTTTGCTCTGTGTGTAAGTTTTAGATTGAAATAATGTACAGAGCTAGTGTAATATGTACAGGAACTTGTATTTTCCTTAACGTTTATATGATAAAAAAATAGCAGGTACCCGTCGTGCGTTGTTGAAATAAAAAGGGTTGAAGTGGTTTGCAGATTTCTCGCGTAACATCACATTCCGTATTTTTTTAAACAAATAATATTCCGAATACCCATTATATGATGCTCGTTATCATAAACTATATTCTGAGGAAATGAATCCAACTTAAAAATACTTCTTTCTCTCTCTTGAAGTAATAACTCTTTCAAATTAAAAACTTTCTAATGTTGCATTCTTTTTTTTTAAATTGTCACAAAAAATTAAAAGTCAAATTTGAAAAATCATAAAACCTTTGTTTTTTTTTTTTTTTTCACTATTTTCAGTTTTGTGGCGTCATTAATTGTGATATTGATCTAATTTGTCCACTCTATTCGACAATGCACATCCAGCTAGGCGGCGTTAGTTTCTTAGTGCGCGTCAGACACAAACCAATACATATAAACAAACGATTTGCCTACAAAGAATCACTACCGCGTGAGTACACTAAAAAATATCCAGATGTCGCACACTTTGAGTGGCACAGGCGAATAGCATTATAACAGTGCCCTGAATATTGTGTGCGTTACGCTAGAATGAACATATATACACTATAGACTTTTGGATTAAACATAGAATGACCATTGACCATCACATATACAGTATAAAAGAATTCTGCAAATACGATGTGGTTATATATTGGCCGTTCCTTCCAAAATTTTGTATTTCGAACATGAAAAGTATGTATATAGGACGTGTATCAGGATTCTATAAATGTATATAAAGTTGTATGTCATTGAATGATAGATGGATCAATGATTTATAGTGAATTTTATACACTAAGTTGGGATAATATGTTGTACCACCATACCATTCAATAGAATTATTATGTTGAAATAAACAATATAATTAATGACAATAGCAATATAGATAGGCCCAGAAATATTTCCAGAAAAAAAAACATGTTTGGCATTTAATCCTTTTTATTATTAGTAGTCAGCATATAGAACAGTGAGTATAGCGTCACGGCTTTGTGTTCAAGAGGTTGTAGGTTCACATCAGTGGTTCGGAAGTTACTTATAAAGCCAACAGATAGGTTTCCTCATAAAGTGTAAAATCAATGAAAACCATGATATCAGATAGGAAAAAGGGTAAAATGGTCCCTAGTTTTGGAGTAAAGGACACGATGATGATTATTTCGCATATATTATATTGCGGAACCATTCTTTATATAAAATATAATGTGTTATGTAAAAAAAACTTATATATTCATTATCTTTTATGTCTAACATAATATATAAGAATGTAATAATGATAATAATATGCCAGCCCATATAGCTTTTATGTGTACAATATATTTTGTTATTATTAATTATTAAATTACATCAATGACATATGAGTAATATATCTCGATAAAATAATTAATAAAATTGATATTTTTTGTATGGCTCTTTCCTCCATAAAGAATTTAATAAAAGGGTTCCCGAACGACTGCAGTTTCACAAGACAAAGTTGAGGTATCTCTGGAAGGCTCGCAAAGTTTATCGTATCGTATAACCTGGGAAAGTTGTATCCACCCGATATAGACTATTTACTGTTTCGGACCTGGATGGTTGATTTTGACATAAGCTGTCGGAAAAAAATTCTCTGCCGGATCTGTAAATCCGGCGTTAATTTCAAACATTTACATAATTTAACATGCATTCGGGCGCTAATTCAAAGCAATGTTTTTTGAAGTATAGGTAGAATATCTTTACAGAATGTCGCCTGTATGCCAGATTTTCAGAAGAAGTAAATATAACTGTTTTAATTTTTAATGGGAAGGATTTAACTAAATGCAGAAATTTTTTTTATTCCTTAGACTAATTAAAATTTTTGTTTACTAGTTCATTAAAAAAGCTATGATTTTTAGAAAATAACCCCGCCGGCGTCCAGCGTATAAACAGCGTCTGATCAGCGAGTAAAACAGCGTCTGTTCAGCGTATGTTGAAATCCGGTTTTAGTATAAGTCTTGTCAGAAAGTTTATATGAAAATCAGCGACTATTTTTTTTTCATGACAAAAATGGGATTTTTGGGCAAACTTTCGGGATAATACTACATTATATAATAAAATATGGCATTTAGACGTTAAAAAGAGTCTGATCAGCGTCACTAAATTCGATTTTATTAGATTTTTATTTCAAGTCAATAAAGAGAAAAAACATTCGCTGACAAACGCCGCCGGGGAAACTGCATTAGAATGTAAATCATGAATTGTATAGATAGTAAAGTTATAATAACACCCCAATATTAATGTACATGGTTTTTGTTACACTTTTTCTATTATAGAAGTAACTTAGTTATTATTATATTGTAACTTTAAACTATTTTTTTAAATTTATTGAAGAAAGTTCATTTTAATTTTCTAACTTCTATAGATTATTCTAATATTCGCACCATAAATGCAACTAAAATCCCAAACATTGTTGTATATAAAAATAGTAATCGTGTAACTATACCTTTTAGGCATACACATTACACATAGTTACACTCACATATATTATGAAACTTCTATATAATAATCCGATTAGACTAATTAAATTAACAGTATGAAAAAATGATTTTTTCCCACAGAATTTTGCCCATAAAACCAACCAAATTTGATGATTTTTCACATAATAACCGCTTTCAAATTCAAAAATTTACACCAAAAGCTTAATTTGAAAAACTTCACTATTAATAGTTAAGAACTTTTTAAAAAAAGTTCCTTAATAGCGGTTACTCTTTATTATATAGAGAAATATTAGTGACCGAGTTACATTTTGCGCGTTACGCCACGAGCTTTTTGATTATTTCTCGACCGTTTTACAACACATTTGAAGCGCTACTGAAATGCGAAATGTTTGTATTTTGCGATAATATTTTTAGTTTTCCACAATTTTCAATTTTCATTCATAAATTTTCTTTCATATTATATTATACTATACGGTTATGTGTTTATCAAATGAAAATAAAAAGCTTTGCGATTGCGTTACTATTTGTTTGTACAGGCGCGCTTTGAGGTTGCAATGGTTATAATTGTATACCCGATAAGAGATTTCGCGCGTATTTTATCAGATTTTGGGGCTACATGAGGATGGTTGGAATAAAAATTATTATCTTACTACATAAAGATTCGCAGGAATATTAAAAAATAGCATATATAATAGTACGGACACATGTGTTCTCATTGTGTCTGGAAAATGTTTCTGTATACGAACATTACGGATATATGTGTTCCTATTGTTTTCGTAAAATGTTTGCCCAATATATCTGTAATCATCATCTTGTCCTTTACTCCTAGACGTGGGAGCATAGAACATCCACAAATGTCCGCCATCACACTAATAATGTCTTGCCAATTCTTTGAGGTCACGCCATTGCTTCGCCTTTCCCTCAACCTGCTTGGCTTCCTGCAACGATACATATGTAAATGTATTCACAATGTTTTCGAAAAATCTTTCCACAATATTTCCTTAAATGTTCCTTTCGAAAACATTGTGAGCACATGTGTCTGTAATTGTGGCCACGCAAACAAATGTTGCAAGGCGTTTGTTATACATTTGCCGATTTTGTATGTGAAATACGTGTCTGAGATATTTTCGGTTTGTGAAATGTTGCTAACCGTAAACTTTAAAGAAATATTTCAGCTACAAATATCAAAAGGTTTGATCGGCCTTGGCCTTTATGACAGGTCCTTCGTCACTGCAGTGTATTTGATATATCTAGTTTACAAATCTCTCCTCTATCCAGAAATAAGACAAATATTTCGAAAAAGTTTTTCAAGGGCTTGTTCCCCATTCCATATATAATTTTTTGGAGATGTTTCGGGAATGTTTGTAATTTTTGCTATGCATTCGAAAAATCATAATTTTTTTCAGTTCCCTTTGAAATATTTTCAACTATTTTGAATTATTTTCAACTATTTTGAATCATTTTGAATTAAATTTTGAACTATTTTGAAATATTTTGAATTATTTTAAAATATCAAAACGGTTTGGCGATAGAGTTTAAAAAAGTCGGTTAAAATTTATTCAAGTAGTATACTTACTTAACTGCTGAGTTTTTTAAATTAAAAAAAGGTAAATAATATTGTAAAGATTTTTTAATTTAGAGTTTTTTGCTACTTTATAATTTAAAAAACTAAATTTAATTACTCTTTTTTTTCGAACTGTATTTAAACCAAAGATCTTTCAAAAACCGTATTTAAACCATACGATTTTTCAAAATTTCAAATAAACTTCATGTAAACTACAAACTGTATGAATTACTACCTTGAAGACATTTTTTTCAACGACTTTTTTCAAATTTTGTTGCAACAATCAAATCATCGACGCACAGTTCTTTCTCATTATAATTTCGAAAACTTATCGTTTATCGATACCTAAAGAAAAAACGCGCCACCACACGCATTTTGTCGGCCTGGCCTCGCGACGACTCGACGGACGGCCATTTTTAGTTTTGGTGCGAGTGAAAATTGGTCGCAAGAAATAGTAAACACTTGTCGTGCGTCATTTATGTGCATTTTTAAACAAATTTAGGCAGTAAAATCTATTTAAATAATATCGGAAATTGTTAATTTATCGTTTAATCTACAAGATGTTCGATAAAATTTAAGGTAAGCTATAAATTAGTATCAATTTATCGTTTGGTTTCATATTATGAGCATTTCCTACAAAAAGTACGTATTTCGTTCGATTAACCAATGATATGTGTAAAAGATTGTGGATGGCGTTTTTGTAAATTTTGTCTTATTTCAGCTATTTATGGCGGAATATTTAATTTTTTTTTTTGAAAAAGGTCGAAAAATAGTTGGAAAATAATAAAACATGCACAATAATCAAGGTAACTTTTGTAATTAGCAAATTTAAAAGTAAATCTGATGGTTTTTTCGATATTTTAGGACGAAAAATGGTCTCAAACAAAGAATTCGATCTGTTGCAATTGATTGAAGAGGTCAAAGAACATCCGCTGTTGTACTCTAAAGATGTTAAAGTGTCCAAAGATTCACGGGAACGGTCTTGGGAACAGATTGCTTATAATATGGAATTTCCAGGTAATTAAAAATAAATTAATAATTTAATTAAAGTTTATTTAAAACAAATTTAATTTTTTTTTATATGGAATAGTTAATAGCAGTTTCATTTTAGTCTTGCGTTTTTGGATTACCACAGGCCACAACTTTCTTTTTCGCAATATTGATCCGCAGGATCGAGTCCTAGAAAATAATAAAGAAAAATCTTCAAAAATTTAAATAAATCACTATTTTATGAGGGTTTTTTTTTATTTTGAGGTTGTAATTCTTTATAATTTTGTTTTTACATAAAAGCTGTGGCTTTCCATTTTATTATAAAGCAATTTTTGTGCTGTCTTGTTCAGATTTTTGTCTAAAAAATTTTAATTTTCAAAAGACGCAGTCTTCCATGAAACTAAGAATTCTTGAAAAACCCTTGAAAATTTATATAAGAATTGAAAGTCTTATACTCTTATGGAAGTCTTGAAAGTCTTTTGGAAGTCTTGTGAATGTCTTGGAAGTCTGTTTTAAAATGTGGGACAAATTTTTTTCAGGTGGTTACCCTCTCGTCTATTATAGTCTTCTAAAAGACTTCCATAAGACATTCAAGTCTTCTATAAATGTCCCAAGTTTCTTTAAGACATCCAAAAGACTACTAAAAGATTTCTGTAAGACTTTCAATTCTTCCATAAAACTGCCAAGGCTCATCAAGACTTCCATTATACTTTAAAAAGACTTTCAATTTTTCAATAAGAACTTTCATGAGACTTCAAAAAGACTTTAGATTATTCCATAAGACTCCCAAGACTTCTGTAAGACTTTCAATTCTTCCATAAAACTTCCAAGGCTCATCAAATGTTCCATTAGACTTCTTACAGAGTTTCGATTTGTCCATAAGACTTCCATAAGAGTACAAGACTTTCAATTCTTAGATAAATCTTCTAAGGTTTTTCAAGAATTCCAAGTCTTCCATTAGACTTCAAAAAGACTGTCAATTCTTCCATAAAACTTCCAAAGGCTCTTCAAGACTTCCATTAGACTTCTAAAAGACTTTCAATTCTTCCATAAAACTTCGAGGCTTCTTCAAGACTTCTAAAAGAGTTTCAATTCTCCCATAAAATTTCTAACGCTCTCTTCAATTTTTCCATAAGACTTCCACCACCCTTCAACGCTTCCAGGACTTCCAATAGACTTTCTACCAATTATTGTATATTACGAAAATATTACCAAACATAATTATAAAACAAACCCCATTTCTTTTAGTGCACATAGTAAAGACAAAGTGGCGCTCCCTTAAGGATTCCCTAAGCCGCCTGAAGCGAGACAAATCGAGAAGTGGCAAGAAAACCTGGTACATGTTAAAGCATCTGACATTTTTGCCGTTCGTTGATGAACTACTGTAAGATGTCCCTGATTTTTAGATATTTCTGTAGCTTATGGTTTTTTTTACTTAAAGGAACGAACAGAATAAGAGTCAGGAACATGTTGACTTAAATTCACAGCAAGTATCCCGCAACTCCACAAATTATACCGAAGAGGAAGAAGATGTTTATGAAGAGAACGACGACGCCACCAAGAGTTCTTCAGCGCACTTGAATGTGAAGACCGAATATTCGAATTCGGTGTATGAAGAGGAGATTCAAATTATCAGCAACGACGATCTAATCGAATGTGATTTCGATGTTGAAAACAGTCATACGGATCACGAATACATTTTACAACAGGCAGATGATTCGCTTCCTGCTGCGAAAATGCAAAAAGTCACATACAAAACGATTGCCCCAAAACCAGAAAACTCGAACAGCAATCGAAAGATGCGAGTGTTGCCAGTTGCAAATGTGCAACAGCCGGAAGCGGCTCCGCAAATTTACCATATTACTCAAAACGATTTGGCCGCAATGGCGGTTGACGGTTGCATTCAAATTTATGATAACGCCGCTGCTGTACCCGTATCACATCCAACACTTAGGAGTCCAACCCAACTTAGGAAAAAACCTAAACTCTCAAACATAACGTCTTCTCCGGCTGATGACAGCAAACGTCATCATTTGTTGATGTCGAAATTTTTGGAAAAGCTAAACGACGATGAGTTTAGCTATGGCATGCACATTGCCCAGCAACTGCGTTCCATTCCGGCCTATGAACGTGATGTGTTGCGCAATAAAATCGATAACTTAATATTTACCACAAAAATGGCCATTTCATCCGATGCAATTGTACAATTTAAGCCGAGCGAGGACGATGACGAGGAGGAAAGGGGCGGCGATGAAGAAGAAGAAGAGGTTGTGCTGCCAGTGGAAGTGAATCTTGATTAAATTTTATATGTTGACTTTCCTTTTGTTCTATTTGTACACAATTATTCTCTAATAAATTCTAAATTATTTTAAATTTAGCTTCTGCGATTCTATAATCCTGAGGAAACCAGAAAGTTTGAACATTTCATCATGAATACTCAAGGCGGATCTTCTCAAGGGGACTATGGGGCGACTCTGATGGTTTGAAACCAACAATATTTTTGGGAAACCAAAAGCGAACCTTCTCACGTGTTTGGTTTTGTAATAATTCCATATGGAAGACTCTCTGGTCTGGAACTGATTTTTTTTTTCGGAAAACTGACTTCTCTTCAACTCATTGGGTAAACACCCATGGAGAATCTTCTCACGTATTCTGTAGAGACTGGAACCGATAATTTCTTCGAGAAACTAACTTCTCCAGGTACACCCAAGAGAACATTCTCACGTGTTCGGTTCTGGAAATAATCACATGGCATAGACTCTGGCCTGAATAAATTTTTTTTTTGGGAAACCAACTTCTCCAGGTCATATGCACCCAAGGAGAATCTTCTCATGTCTTCAGTTCTGGAAATATTCCCATGGCATATTCTGGCCTGGAACCAAAATCTTCATGGAAAAATTCATCATGGAATCTCAATGGAAAAATTCTTCTTGAAATCTTCATTGGAAAATTCTTCATGAAAACTTCATTGACAAATTCTTAATAGGACCTTCATTGATCATATATCAATATATAATTTGTTTTTATGGAATTTTCATGCAAAAATTCTTCAAGGAATCTTCATGGAAAAATTCTTCTTAGAATCTGCATTGAAAGACTCTTTGTCGATTCTTCATCGTCATGGATAATCCTTATATTTTCGTAAATTAAAACTTCCTAAAATTATTCGCATATCTAAATAGAAAAATTCTGCAGGAAATCTTCATGGAAAAATTCTTTATAGAATCTTTATTGAAAAATGCTTAATGGAATCTTCATAGTTTTTTTTATTCTTATATCTTGCGATGAAAACTTTAAAGAAAAAATCTTTACGTTTTTTCATAGAAAAATTCTTCATAGAATCTTCGTGGGAAAATTCCTTACAGCATATTCATTGACAAATTCTTCATCCATTTTATTGATTTTTTTTATTTGGATTAAATAATAAACTTTCCTTGATTTATTTTTATATCTCAATATGGAAAAATTCTACATGAAATCTTCATGGAAACAATTATCATGGTATTTTCAAGGAATAAATCTGCAATGGACCACCTCTGGAAAAAAAGAACTAAATTATTGTAGAAGTTTATATTTGTTTATGTATTTTTTTTATTATCCGTTTCCTTATACGCTATGACATTATTTGACATAGATAGTGGCTCAATTTAGACTTTGATATTCTAATCAAAGAAAATGAACAAATTTGTTGTGCATAAAATATACCTTATGTACATTGTACATATCTAACACGTTTGTTTTTAATTACCTTCATATGGATTCAGTGAGTACACTGAATAGTTAAGAATTGTGGCAAAGGTCAACCACGCCAGATAGGGTAAAAATAGAAAGCCTGCAATTGCATTTACTCGACTAAAGACAAGTCCAGTGGCGGCTGTAAACACATCGAGCACGACAATTTCAACGAAACTCTGAAAAGATTTTGTATAATTTTCCAAATAGAAGCTTATAATTTTGAATTCGCTGCTGTACCCATAACAATAAATGAAATCCAAAGAACAATGCCGGCCATATGGCATTTAGTACAAGCTGCACCGTATACAGGGCCAATGCAATGCCGGCCAATCCATTGAAACCGTTTGCCGAACGGTATACCAGAAATGATGCAATGCCCATTGTAATGTACAAATAGAACCAAACCGGAGCAAAAAGCCAATTGGGTGGACTGAAGGAGGGTTTTTGTAACGATTCGTACCATGGTTTTATATTTTTTGTCGTTATAAAACCATTTCCGACGGCAATTAGTACCGGTATCAATATTGCCACGGCCAATTGGAGGCAAAAAATCACTTTTGAATTCATAATATTTTGATTTATTCTATATTGTCTAATGACACGTCTAAAGCATCTACTATATAGATTTCAAGGCACTTGCCAATAAAATCTAATATTTTATTAACAAATATTAATTAATTCTTATAATTACAAGTACTTTAACTTGAGCGTAAACTAACTATCTCTAGGTACAATTATTAAAAATAATACAATCTTATCAAAATTATTAACATAATATAACATCAATACTCGAATAATAATAATATTAAAATAGCTTGCACTCGTATCAGCTGTATAACGTAATAATATATAAGCAGCTAATGCTAATAATAAACAAATTATATTATTAGATATTAAGTTGTATAGAGATTGAAGAGAGTGGAATCAGTTTAGTTGTATAATATTATACGCATAAGCTTAAAAATATATCAATGACAATCAGTAGCTAGGTAGCTCGTCTCAACGGGTAAATAATTACCCATTATATTAATTATTATTATTATATTAATAAAGCGCATCAAGTTATAGCTAGAAGTACTAGAATTTACTATTATTATTCTAGTACTTCTAGTTATAAGACGTTGTTGGTACCACAGAAATTAGATTTATTCAGGAAACATGCTAAAATAAGCAAAATTATTAATTCATTAAGAGGTCTCATTCTCAAACACATAATATATGTTAGCTTCCTTCTTAAAATTGTCTTAAAGATCTTAACTAAAAATTACTACAAATGTTTGTTTACTTGACCTTTAGATCAATTTTACAGCTAAACACAGCGAGCATTCGACAAACTGCAATTTTCAGGACAATCTAAAAAAGATAGGCTAATTCTTTCACCCAATACGTGTCGTTTTCCCAGAAAACTGATCAATACTATCTCTCAACATCGCTCTATCATTTCGAAAGTAAGATGCGAGTCATTGTTCCCTTTAAAATGAGCCTTCGCACAAGTGGCTACGACAACTGGAACATTTTTAAATTTAAAAATAAAACTTTTTTTTATCCTCTTACTGAATCCTGCTTGCCTGTTACTTTTTGTTAAAATTTAAAGGGAAATGTCGAGGGAAATGAATGTACTGTGAAATTACGATTTATCAAAAACATTTGTATGGTTTCCCTAAAAAAACCGAGGAGCTTCGCCGCCTCAAGCTTTAAATTATAAACAGGATGAAGCATAGCTAAAGCTCAGAATGAGTCAGTTTTTTAGTATTGCGAAACAGGGGGTCAACCATTCTGTCAGTCCCATTGATAAAATTAATGTATTTATGATCAGACAGAGAATCCTCCTCCAGATTATTTGTATTTGCGTAGTCCACCATCCCTTTGAAATTGTCAGAGGAAAGTGGTTCAGTTGAATCAAAGGTAAAGAGAAGCAATAATAGCCATCCTTGAAATCACCACCATCCCTCCCTGTTTATAACTAATCTTAGCAGCCGATAAATCCCGGCCGGACAGATTAGTGAGCAGAACCGTTTCAACCCCTCTAGTTCTCTACGCTGCTATTATAGAGCACACTACTTCCTCCACCACCCAGGCCCATGATCTTCATATTTGAAATCCATAGGGTACTGGATTAGTAGGAGTTGCTGTTGCTTTTGTAATAGTTTTGTATGCTTTATTGCAAAGCTCCGACTCAATATAGGTGAGAGGCTGCTTTACAATGTTGCAAGTTTATCTGGGTCACTCACCCATTACAAAGCGGTTAAAAGCGGCTCCTTAGCCTTGGCTAATATTATTAAAATTATTAAATTAATACCTAAATATAAAGAAAGTAGTTCTGCATTGAAATTTTTAGAATACTTAAAAAAAACGAATGAAATATAAAACATTCAAATAATTGTAATAGATTTAAGAAAATTGTACAAATTAAAATTTTAGGCTCATTAGAGCGTATATATAATAATTTACAAAAAATTTAGTTTTAAGATAATTTTAAGTAAACATTTTATTTTACAACACGAAAAAGGACAAAGGCGATTAAGGAAAAGAACCAAAATAATTTTATTATATAGGAAAATGCGCCTTCTTATAAATTTTCCGTTGCATTCTTGTCGGTTGTTGATAATACTTTATTTAAAAAATCATTCCATTGTTTTTCAAACAAAGCTTGAGCCATTCGAAGTTCACTAGAATTTAGTATTGAGCATCTGTGAAAAAAAAAATCAAAATAAAATAAAAAATTCTAAAAAAAAACCGTTACTCTTACTGAATCGAATTCAATACTAATTGTTTCAAGAAACCCAGCGTAGCCGTTGCCGGTGCCATACTCATAAAAACATAGTACAGATCATAACTTAGTCCGCTTACGCCCCAAAAGGCAGGATCATCGTTGGACACAACTACGCGCAGATTTTGTGAAATATAATTTGAGGCTGGATGATTCCGTAGATCTTTTACCAGCTTCAAAACTTGATTGGAAATCGGACAAATCTCAATGCAAATGTTACGTTGTCGCACCATATTCAGTAGAACCGGATGTTTGTGCAACGAATAACCGTGTCCGATGCGTGTGGCATTCAATAAAATGGCATCAACCAAATTTCGATCGGAACCATATCCATACGAGTCTATATTGGGTAATTTAAGTTTATTTTGTGTTTTCATTTTTTCAATAAACAATTTTTCTTACTCGTTTCACCAGCATGAAAGAAGAAATTCGTATTCTTTGGCAAAGATTTCAAAGCGTTCGTATATTGCTTCAACTCTGTGCCCAAATCTTCTTGTCCAACCAAATCAAATCCAATCACAAAATCCGGCAGTTTTATTCTAAAAAATATTTTCAAATAATTTCTAATCGAAATCCTAAATTAAAAATCACTTTAATTCTTTGTATAAATTCATCGTCTCATTCAGCTGCGATTTGTCTAAATTCCTTGAAACAGCAAATATGGCCTTTGCACCCAAGAAATCCGGATGTTGACGTTTGAAATCATTGATCGTATCTCGCATTATAGTGGCCGTTTCGACAGCACTTGTACTGACGCCATTGTCATCGTAAATCTTTATGCGGAGAAAAACTTTGTTTTTTAAGAAATATAATTTTTATAACTATTAACTAACTTCACCAAAGGATGTCCGAAGTTCAATGTACATAATTTTATCGGCATAGTTTTCCAGCAACAATTGTTTGAGATATGGCCGGAAAGTGTCTTTGTAATGTACAATGTCGTGGATTGTGCCAAAGATACCATTAAACTTAGCCCAAATTGTATTAATACTTTCCGTTGAATCATCTAAACCTTCTGTAGCAGATTCATAAAGATTTATCAACTTTTCGAGTTCCATATCGTACGTTTTATTATCTTTACTAGCCGATCTATCTTCGGCTATGCGAACATAATTACTACATTGATACCGTTCATCTTTTATATACCGAAACGTAAACGCAATCTTTCCATTTTCCCGAGAACATTTCATTATTTTCGGATGGTATGTTATGTGCTCAACGATCCACTTAGACGAAACCATTGCTTTGTCGTGGCCATGCAAAAGAGCTCCCTTTGGCATTTGTTTAATAATCGAAAAAACAGAACTAGCGTCAATTATTTTCTTGGCGGTAAAATAATGCAAGCCTGGTGCATATGTTTCCGGGTGATTTACTCCTGCGGATATCTATATAGAATAAAATGGATTCCATCAGAAACATTATTTTGAAAAATAAAGGTAATTCTATATTTATACTTCGTTTTGTTTCAGCTGCTTTAAAACAGCATCAACTTGTTTTTCTTTTGCTGTCAACTGAATATTTGCACCAATTACCATTTTATTTTCACTTTCGATTATCGAATTACGGTTTTTTTCATAGGCTGTAAAAATTTAAAGTAACTTTATTTAAATATAGAAGAGTAATGAAATTGGACTATAGTTTGAATTTTCTGTCTGCCCAGGAACTTTTTATGAATGAACTGTAGTTGAACATCTGAACACATTAAGTGTTGAGCACCTGAACCCCTGAACAACTATTAACATCAACATTTCTAACCATCTATACACGAACATTTTGAACATTGAAAGATGCATCTTCGTACAACAACTGAACATCTAAATCCCTCTGAACATAAATACCTGAACAATTTTCTGCACAACTAAAACTATGAACTCGTGAATATACGCCTTATACATCCCTGAACCCCTGAATTTTCGAATACCTAAACTCATGTACACCTGAACAACTGAACATCTGGTCATCTGAACATTTGATCATCCGAACATCTTAACATCTTAACATCTGAACATCCGAACATCTGAACAACAGAACATCGGAACATCTGATCATCTTAACAACTGAACATCTGAACACCTGAACATCCGAACATCTGAACATCTGAACAACTGAACATCTGAACATCTGATCATCTTAACATCTGAACAACTGACCATCTGAACAACTGAACATCTGAACATCTGAATATCTTAACTCCCGAAGAAATGATCAGCTGAATTCTTGAACCACTGAACACCTGAATTTCTCAGCACATGAACACCCGCACCCCTGAACACACGAACAGCTGAATTTCCGATCACCTGTAAATTCGTGGACATCTGACACCACTCAAATCCTAAATTTATAAACACAAAAAACACCTTCAATCACCTAAACATCATGTTAACATCTGGACTACTGATCAATCGAATCCCTCGGAATCTAAACATCTAAACAGCAAAATTACTGAACAACTAAAACATTGAGCTCGTTAACTGAAGAACTGAAGAATTAAAGAACTAAAGAACATAATAAAAGAACTGAAAACGGAAGAACTGAACAACTGTAGTACTTAACAACTGAAGAACTGAACACCTAAATAACTAAATACCCAAACCCCCGAACACTTAAAAATCAGAGCAACTGAACATCTACACTCTGAGGCCTGAACACCTGAAACAATGCATGCTTGAATATCTCGTCTCTCGAGATAATATGTTCGTAAGATAAAAATATTTAGTGAGATAAATATTTGAAATAAAAAGACAAAAGGACTTACGAGTTTTGAGAAGACGAACGAAAAAAAAATTTGCTTTAAATTTGCAAGTAAATTGCAACCCATAATTTATAGCTTATTATAATAATAACTATAATATTAATCAAATAATTCCTTTTAATGACTCGGTAATAAGGACATTAAATTTGTGCAAAAATGCTTAAACTTTTAGGTTTTTATATAAGGAAATTCCTTATAAAGGGTTGCATTTTATACTCATCACAGAGATATTAGAGAAGTCAGTCGGGGAACTAAATATTCCGCGAAAAAGGATCGAGTTTTCTTCTCTTATCGCACTTTTAGAACTAAAAAGTCGGCGAAAAAAAAGGATCAACATGAAAATTATCGGGTCAAATGTTGTCCATAAAATAATCATGTTTCTAATGTACTACTGTGGCATTTTGATCTCTAGCCAATCTTCAGTAAAATACAAAATTTATTCTTGTCTATTGCAATTTTTCTCAATTCATCTTTACTTTTGTTTGGCCGGATTAAATGCCTTTTTTGTGACCGATCAAAGTTTGCTGACCATATCGATTTATATGTTCATTTTCTATGTGTTGGATCTGATTAAGATTTCCAATTTTCGTTGGAATTTTTGTGAAATATTAAAAAGTCTAAAGGATATACACGATTTTGAGTTGCTAACAGACGACGAAGAACAGTTTGTTAAGGATAAAATAAATAAATTTAAATATTTTTTAACAATTTTTATGACAATGGCACTTGTCGTGGTTGAGGGAAACAGTATGGCTTCACTAGTCTCATCTGAACGATCAATACCGTTGTCAGTGTGGTGGCCATTTGATTGGAAATCGAGTACTATGCACTACTGGATTTTGTTCGTATTTCAACATAACTCGTTGCTTCTGACTTCAGCTATGGTGACTGCTTTCGATTTCTTGCCATTCTATTTGCTTTATTTTAGTGCAATTAAATTTGAAATTGTCGGATCCAGACTACAGAATTTGGGATACTGCGAGAAATTTACCGAAAACGATACAAAGTATAAAAATATTGTTACGAAATTATTAAAAAATTGCATTAAAACTCACACACAAGTATCGAAGTAAGTAAAATAAATAAAATTATTAAAATAGTTAAAATAATTCAAATAATTAAATTAATTAAAATAATTAAATTAATTAAAATAATTAAATTAATTAAAATAATTAAATTAATTTAAATAAATCAAATTAAATTGAAATTAAATCGTAAATTATGAATAAATTAAAATTAAATTTTATTTAAATTGAAATTAAATAGAAATTAAATTAAATTTAAATTTAAATTAAATTAAAATTTAATTAACATTAAATTCAATTTACATTCATACTAAATGGAAATTAAATTGAAATAAAATTAAAATTAAATTAAGAATAAATTAAAATTAAAATGAAATTAAATTTAAAATAAATTGAATTAAAATTTAAATTAAATAGAAATAAATTGAAATTAAATTAAAAATAAATTGAAATTAAATTTACATTCATTTTAATTAAATTGAAATTAAATCAAATTAAATCAAATAGAATTATAAATTAAAAAAAAAAATGCAAACTTTTTCAGTTTTAACAAAAATATTGGCCGCAATTTCGGACTATCGTTTTTCTTGCAAATCATGCTAATGACGTTACCAATTTGCATTTCACTGTATCACTTACCACATGTAAGTTAAAATTAATATAATTTCCAAACAATTTTACTTAAATCGGATTTTTAGATTTCCGTAAAAGAAAATCCCCTTGAGTTTGGTGTAAATGTTTTTCTAATTCTTTTTCCGATTTTCGAAATATTTCTGCTAACGTTCTTTGCCAACGAAATTATCGTACAAAGTGATCGGTTAATGACACGCATGTATACATCAAATTGGCCCATAATGACGCCGGAATATAAGAAAATTATGTTGATTTTTATGTTACGTCTTAAGATGGACAATAGCATTTATGTTGGCAAAATATTTCCCTTAAATTTGGACCTTTTTACGTCGGTAATAATTTAGATTTCATTTATTTAAAATTATAAAACCGTAATTTAATTTCAGATTTTATCGATAGCTTACAAGCTTTTTACCTTGCTGAATAATTTCAGTGAGTAAAGAGAGTTTGACAGTTTATGCTAATTGAAGTCCAGCTCTATATTATGTTTGAGCCTGGATTACCACTTTAACCAACCAAAGGGAGTTAAGAAAAAAATATTAAACCACAAGCTGCTTATAGTGCATGCTCTAACACATTCACAATATATTAATGATAAAGCTTACCAGATCGATAGATCTTTCTAACACAATCAATATTGCCCATCATGCACAATATGATTATCACAAAAATTAAAGCATTTAAATTAATTTGTTTCATTATTGTTATATTTAAAGAATTAATAAATTCAATTTTAACGCCAAAATGTTTTTATTTGAGCATCACTAAATACTAACTAACAACTAAAAATTGTTTAAAATATTTCCACCATTTAACTTAAACAATTATTGTGGTAATAAAAAATATTAATCATTGAAAAAAAAAATTGTTAGCTAAAACCGCATTGTGATAAGTAAATAAAATACAAAATATTTTAATTTACATCAAAAATTATCAATGAGTTGTTCATTCAACAATAATTTCGTTCATGCGAATTATTTTTCTTTGTTATCCATAGAGCAGCAGGCATGAGCAAATCATATGCCCGACCGTATTGCGAAATTTTGTATACTAATTTAAATTAAGATTGAATAAAGATACTCATGTATGATCTAGAGAGTTGTTTAACAAGTATTATAATTGTCCGAATTTTATATATTTTTCACACTTATTATTTATAAATCGTTAATATAATTAACCTACAACAATGGAATTTTTTTTTGTATAATACGAAATGGTTTTTAATTACACTACTCCACAAGGGTTTTGTGATCCATATGCCACTATTTTTTTCTTATGTAATCGTGCTAGAAAA